>CM071926.1:152609613-152894737 GCA_016081115.2 Rehmannia glutinosa
CACTTGACCCTTCACTATTGTTTTGGCTTCGAATAATTCCACCTGTTAAGTCATTCGGTTAAGCACTTGAGCGTTTGCGGTATGAAGAAGCCCATCAAGGCAACTATCGATGCCCCAAACATGCGTATGTTTACATACGAAGGCGATAATATCCCTTACTTTTACAACAATTTCCAGTGAGTGGAAATCGAATATAATACTCTGGTCTTATTCGGATTTCGATTATCATGCGTCATCATGGTTCCATAAGCTACATGAACTACTCATGGCATTAAGTCAATCTGAAATTTCTCTGAAACTTTCTCAAGAACGCAGGAGAAATCAGAAAATTGAAAACCCTCTGTCTCTAGGCCAGTGCTTGTACTTGGGTGAACACTCTGAATGGAAAGAGAAGAGAAGCAACTTACTGATTTTCTTCTCGTCCTCCTAATCGAGAGAGATACGAGATAATACTTTTGGACACAAGATTTGGAGGAAGTAAGCGTGTGGAAGAATTTGACGAGAATGGACAAGAATGGCATGCTCTCAACGTGATCAAAGTTCGCTTTCGACTGAAATGGAGAGACTTGAGCTAGCTTGTTTTGTTAATTGTGTCCGAATACCAATTAATATTTAATCTGTTGCTGGTTCTAAGTTAGTTAGATTTATGTATGCCCAGAACATTTATTTCAGCCTTGTTTTTCTATCTATCACCTTGTAAGGATGATAGTTAAGTTTAGAATTAAATGCATAGTTTTTATGTTGTTCAATTATTGTCTTGTTGTTGAATGAATATGAATGAAGATTCACATTGTTTTACTCGGGTTTTTTCAGCACTCGAAGATTCACATTCCATATAGTTGTTGAATCTGGTGTTCCATGAAAAACTTTATTTGAGTTCAATAGTGTGTTATTTTTATGAGTGTGATGTGTATCTGTATCCGTGTTATTTATATTGCTTATCCTCTGCATATTGTTGCTGAGTTGCATTGTATTACTGGTATAAAGAAAAGGGATAATTACTTTGGTATAGTCAGTCAAAGGGATGTCAATTTGATTTTAGATTTGAATAAATAAAATTGGATTAGTTAATTTGGCCAAAGTATTTTAAGTATAGCGCACTTAGTGATTATGAGGTATTCTAGCTAATCATACACAACTTTAATAAAATAATTAAGAGATAATTTGATTTTAGTACCTAAATTATACATTATTTTCAATTTTGGTACCTCACATTCGTGTCATATCAATTTTGGTCCCCTATGTTTATAGGGATGGCAAAATCCCCGGTGAACCATCCCGTTGGTACCAAGCAATATGGGACGGGAATTCCCGATTAATTTGGGGATGGGACGGAATGGTGATCCCCGATTCTCTAGAACTGGGATGGGTCGGGGGGATGGTATTTATATCCCCGCCTCATCCCCGATCTTATCCTCGTCCCCGTATAGATAAAATGGGGACTCCCCGTCCCCATCTCCATCTCTATTTCCCGAATATATATATATATATATATATATATATATATATATATCGGATTTGGTTCAAATGAGACCACCCTCCCTAGGTGAGACAGTGTGGACTCATCTTACCCATTGATCTTAAAAAATGAAGGGATATGATTAATTCAGTTTTTTTTAATTATTTCCTAATTTTTTTGATTTTAAGGGTAAGATTGTAATTTTATAATTCAAATTAGTGGTCCTGGGCGGATTTTATGGTTCAAATTAGTGGTCCCAAATGATTTTAAAAATGGAAATAGACACACTAGGATTTTGTGGCGGAATTTAAGGAACTGCTGTTTTCTTTTCAAATATTTTTAATTTACAAAGATAGTTAGGGTTCTTCTATCTTGCATAATTAGACATCAAATAATACATATTTAGTTATTTTGTTGCACTGTTTTTTTTTAAAACAAGACATAATTGAATATAACGTCGCATATGTAGTTATACTACATCGCATAAATAGGTTCAATATAATGTATATTTAGTTATGAAAATGGGATGTTGCTTTTGGAAATTATAAAAATGAGATGTTACATAATGATCGCATATTTAGTTATTCCACAATGCATAGATAGTTTCTAGATAATACATAGTTAGTTGATTTTGTTGCATAGTTTATGACATCTTGCATAGTTGATTATATTGTACTACATATTAGTTTTTTTACGCTGCATAGATAGTTTTCAGATAATGCATATTTAGTTGAGTTTTGTTGCATATTTAGTTTTCGAACTCACTGTTCGTTATTTCTCTGTAATATTGCACCGATTTTTCGTGTTTTTCTCTCGTAATTTTCATGAACCGTAATTTTGAGTTCTTCACGTTTTTCTTTATTTTGCGTTAATGGAGGAATGAGAGAGAGAGAGAGAGAGAGAGAGAGAGAGAGACGTGAGATTGGGGAAAAGGAGATGTATGAGAGAGAAAGAGATTTGATTCCATTTTTGTAACTAACTTGTTATGTTATTTTACCCTACTACCCTTATATTGATTAAATTAATATTTTAATATATTTTTTATCCATTAAATCATACCCATTGATTAATAGTGGGGGATGGTTGAGATTAGTCCATTGTGTCTCACCTAGAGACATGGTCTCACTTGATCCTCCCTATATATATATATATATATATATATATATATATATATATATATATTATTTACCTATTTTTATATCAATTCTATTTTATAATATTGTATTTTATTAATTTTAAAAACTAAACTTTTAAATATTTTTATCTAAAAAAAACCCTTTTAACGTATTTATAATTTTGATTGTTCTCATTATTTCTTTTATATATTGGTTTATGTTATTTTATTTATTATAAATAATTTGTTTTTTAGATTTTTTAATTAAAAAAATTAGTCCTTAAAAGTGAATAGGTACCAATTTACAAAAAAATAATAATGTATGGATACTAAATTGGTAATTGAAATGTCAGTACCAAACAAAGAAAGTGTCTATATGTCGTACTAAAACTCAATAACCCATAAATGACACATACAAGTGTTTGTGGTTGAATTTTGTTTACAGGACTTTACTTTATTTTTAATTTTTATATTTGGAAATACAAAATGAATCGTTAAGCGTTGTCACTTTTACGATCCCCATTATAAAAGGGTTGCGACTTGCGATGGTATATTATTTAGGAAAATTGTAATTTTGGTCCCGTAACTATAGTGCAGTAGCAATTTGGTCCCGTTCAATATTTTTTAGCGAAACACCGTAACTTCTTGACATTCTCAATTTCAGGATTTGTTTTTGCCGGAAAATTGAATTTTTACCTGAAAATCAAATTAATTGGAGAGTAAACATATTTTCAATTAATAATATCTTATTTAATTGAAAATACTTACATTAAAATTAAAAAATATATATTTAAATATAAAATAAAATAGGCAATAATATTGAAAAAAACTCTTGTATAATACTTAACAAATTTAAATTATTTTTGCAAATCAATAAATTTTGTTAATATTATCATTTAATAATTCAATTATTAATTTATTCAACTAATCAATTACAAATTAGAGAGTAAAACTTAACATTTTTTTTTTGAGAAGAATAAAATCGTAACATTAGCTAATTAAAAATATTTAACCAAATAGAAAAATATATTTTTTTTTTTCTTCTCTATGCGTTCATCCTTGAATTGTTCATTGATTAAAAATATTTAATAAATAATATATATAAATATATTTAATTTAAGTTGTTAGTATTTAAATAAGATATTAGTAATTAAAAATAATTTAAGCATGGTCACGTAGGTGTCATGTAAATTAAATATATCCAACATGTACAAATTG
Organism: Rehmannia glutinosa; assembly: GCA_016081115.2. NCBI lineage: Eukaryota > Viridiplantae > Streptophyta > Magnoliopsida > Lamiales > Orobanchaceae > Rehmannia > Rehmannia glutinosa. The sequence continues at coordinate 152,613,405 of CM071926.1, forward strand.
GCGGAGGAAACCCAAAATCCCCAATTAATTTAATTTTACTACAAAAATTCAATTTTAAAAGCTAAAATGGTCCTCAAATTGAGAAGGTAAAGAGTTACGGGGTGTTTTTGCCAAATAAAATCAACGGGACCAATTTGCTACCTCTCTATAGTTATGGAACCAAAATTGTAATTTTCCCTATTATTTATATATGTGGGAGCAAAAATCAAATACTCCAAATTTACTCTATAAAAGAGGTTTTAGGGTTCATCATAAAATCATATCCAGGATACAGATTAGACGTTGATAAGCCAAGGATAAACAGGCTGCAAAAAGAACAAGAGAAGAAGATGGTTCTAAAATATCCATGGATAGGATATCAGAGTTGCCACAACCGATCTTGCACCACATACTCTCTTTCCTCTCCCAAAGGGAAGCAATTCAGACTTGTGTTTTATCCAAATCATGGCGTTATCTTGGCTTTACTCGCCCCAATTTTGAGTTTCGTGAAAGATGCTATGCCGATAAACAAACATTCCTTTCCCTCATGGACAAAATTTTACACAGGTACCTTGATCGGAAGATTTCTTTCAAAATTTTATTTTGGAGATGTTTATGGTTGATTCGAATCGATTTCGCTTTCTTGAAAAATGGATCCCATTAGTCGTACTTCATATGGGTGTAACTACGTTCAGTCTTAAATTATTTTGGGGTTATCTGCCACACTTTCCCCTGCCCACGGTAGTCTACAAAGCTGAATTCCTTAAAGAATTAAATCTAGAGAGATGCAAGTTGAGCCAAATTAATCCTCTTGACGAGGTACTTTTTAAGCATCTACAAAAACTTACCCTCACCTGGGTGTACATTGCGGATGAGACTTTTGAGAAGATGATGTCGAACTACCCTTTGATTGAATATGTGCACTTGGATGGTTGTGAGGGGTTGAAAACCATTAAGGTGAATAAGGCTCATCATAATCTCAAGGAGTTTTATTTTAATGGTTATCTGATGTCTATAAAAGAGGATGATCGTAGCATTGAAATCGATGCCCCAACTCTTGAAAGTATGAGTATACTGTGATGTCCGAATTGGTTTCACCACCATAAGAACTTCCCTTATCTAAAGTGTTTACACCTGAAGTATGTGCCACTGTCTACAAAGTCATTCGACGCCTTTTCATGTAACTACCCCGTCTTGAAGGGTTGAGCCTTGAGATTGCTATGGCTTTAAAGAATTCCACTATCGAGTCGCTCGATTAAGCACTGGCCATTTTGGTGGACAGTCCATCAAGCGCCGCTATTGATGCCACAAACATACTTTATTTTGAATTTAGAAGCGATTTGCTGCCATCAATCACTTTTACAACAACTTCCAGTGAGTGGAAGTCAGATATACACCTGTCGTATTGTTCGGATATCGATATTGATGCTTCATCATGGTTCCTAAAGCTAGTTGAACTACTCAAGGCATTAAGTCATTCAAATTTCTCTCAACATGCCTCCTCTAGCGGTACCAGACACTACTTATGGTGGTGTCTGTAAAATTGTCGTAGTGGAAAAATTGCATTTAAGGGGATATTATTCATATTCATCATTTCCAGCTTTCTTAAGTTGTTTGTTTCGTATCTTTCATCCAAGATATATAGGCGAGTACTGGGACGCAGATCCACAGACACATGCTGAATGGGAAAGAGACAAACAACTCATTCGGGCCAGGCGAGATCCTCCTAATGGAGACAGTAAAACAAGGCACTACATATGGCAACAAGATTTGGAGGAAGCAAGCGTGGAAGTTTTTGACGACAATGGAAAACAATGGCATCTTGTCCAGGGACAGTTTGTCCGAAAATCAATTCTATCAAAGGATTCGCCGATTGAAATGGAGAGAGTTAGAAGGATGAGAATTAAGTTTCTAATTTGGTTTTTTGCTACCTTTGTGTTGCTCGATTTGCTTCGTTTAATTTACTCATGACTCATTTGTTTATGAAATACTGATATATAAATTTAGCTTTTCTCCATTGTTATTGATTTGATCTTTACTTGCAGTAATTTGGGTTAGGACACTCTTAATTGTATATGCTCTTCAAAAAATATAGTCTTTTTGTTGAATGAATACATTAACGGTAAATTGTCATGTCTAACTAATAAACATATCACAAGTTAACTAGTTTCACCCCTTTTATTCTTTATTATTAACATTAAGAACAATTGGTCATCTGCCACAACAATATAAGAGTAGAGTAACTTGGAAATACAGTATTAAGTACTTTGGTTTATTTTTGGTCTTTCCAGATTGTGTATAGGGCAATTTTCTGCCGAGGCGCCTAGGCTTGATTTTTGGCCGCCTAACCAGCCTAGTCGGGCGCCTAGGCTTATTTCTGTCCAAAACGTTTTTTTCACCAATTTGGGCAAAACTCGATTCGGCATTAGGGGCGCCTAGGCCAATTTTACAACACGCAGATTATGCATCTATATTAGACTCTATAAGCAACATTCGGCAACCTGTGATTACTTTCTTCTCTGTTTGTTTTCTTATTGGTTGAAACTCATTCTGCATATGTTTTTAGTTTTTAGTTTCTTGGCATTCTGTTTTGTTTAGGTGATATGAAATTATAAAGAAAAATAACTTTCGCCCTCCGAACTATTCGGTTTTTTTTACTTTATCACCTAATTTTTCTTTTTGGGACATTTTACCTCCTGAAGTTCAAGGATTTTGCACATAGCCTCTGGGTCTCGCCAAATGAATATTCCATCGGAATCGTGTCATGTGCCATGCACGTGGGGGCAAAATTGTCATGACTCAAATTATACTAATATTAATATATTATTGCAGTTTGTCATCTAAATTTTGCGTAATTGTTACTTTGTCATATGAACTTTGAGTGATTTACACTTTACCTCCTCAGTTTAAAAAAATTAAAAATTTATGTTTATGCATTTATTTTATATATACTTTTAATATCTTGATAATAAAAATTCACTTCAATAAAATATATTATGAATAAGATTATTTATATTATTTTTTTTTACTTTCTTGTAGAATTGTAGTTTACTTCCTTGATTTACTTTATTAGTGTTGGTCCAAGTGGCTACGATAATCTAGAGGGGGTGAATGGATTATCTCGGTTTTCAGATTTTGCCCTCTTTTTCTAATAATCAAGCAAAGACGAGAATGTAAATGCGGAAATTAAACAACACTCGTTGATTTAAAGAGCTTCACCCCACCTAGGGACTACGTGCTCTACCACCCCAAAGATATCCGGATGGATTTTTAAAAAAAAAGATTTTATTAATTTACCAAAAATTAATACAACACCTTGAGGATTACCACAACCCTCTTACACCACCTTGAGGATTACCACAATCCTCTTACAACACCTTGAGGATTACCACAATCCTCTTACAACACCTTTGAAGATTACCACAACCTTCAAACACCTATCACCTAGATCACCCAAGTGTATTCTTACCACAACCCTCTTAATACAACACAAAGTTGTATTCTTACCAAAAATTAATACAACACAAAGTGTATTCTTACCACAACCCTCTTACACCACCTTGAGGATTACCACAATCCTCTTACAACACTGAGGATTACCACAACCCTCTTACACCACTTTGTTTGCTCTTTGCTTGTATGGAGTGTTGTGTATTGTTGCTTGAATGAAGCCTCTATTTATAGGAGAGGTCTTGGCTTTGATTTCCAGATATTGGCTCCTCCTTGGGGAGTGATTTTTCTGCAAAAGAAACCATTTAAAATCATCAATATAGTTAGAAATCAATCCCACAAAATAGGGAAAAAGGCATAAAAATGCAACGGATAGTTTTTGATAAAGGGGTTCGACCGGGTCGCACAGAGATAAGATTGAAATTGAATTCTGCGATTTTTACACAGGGGACCGGTCGAAGGAGGGTTCGACCTGGTCGCCCTTGGTCTTGACCGATTGGGGTTGATAGAAAATCAAAACAGAAGTCCGCATTTGAGAGGGCACTCCTGTGTACCGGCCGCCGGTGGTCGACCGGCCGCCCTCACCGGCCGCCCACCTCGGTCGACCGGCCGCCTCCCCATTTTCTCTTACGCCCCATTTTCTGTTTCAAAACTCAACTCAGTACGGGTTGCCTATAGGGCGACCGGTCGAGCTCGAAACAAAAGTGTTGTCCAATTTTAAATCGAATATAAACTTCAAGAAATACTCCGAAAAATAGTAAAAACATTTTAGATCGATCGGAAGTGTTGGGACAACATTTAGGGACATTGTTTTGGTATAAAAACTCATTTGAACAAAATCATCAAAATCATGATAAAAACATTTATCTAACAAACTCCCCTTTTTGATGATTACAAACCAAAACAATTTTCAAGAGGACGATTTGAAAAACAAAATAATTTTCCGGTTTATGAGTAAACTATCCGTTTAAAAACATTTTACAAAAGCTCCCCTATCAACAAGCACATTAATAAGAAATATTGCATAAGCTAGAAGACAAGCTTTTACAAAATAAACAACAACTCCATGAGCTTAGAAGCTCCCCTGTCACAAATATTTATTATCCATGCAAACAAGTTCATAAAACAATCATTGGACTGAGTTTTCTTCACAACTTATGGCCTTAATAAGCCATAGCTTATAGCTTCTATCATGAGCTTTTATTAGCTTCTTTGAGCTAACGAGCCAATTTCTGTTTCTCCCCTTTTGGAATCATCAAAAAAATGTTAGGATGATAAAAACATCATAGAAGTATGTCAAAGTGCGCAAAGAAATGGTTTATCAACCATTGAGCAATTTAGGCTTAAAAACCAAGGAAAATGGGAGAAATGTATCATGAAGAGTTCATACGCTCGTTTTATTTGCCAAAACATGATCTCAATGAGTATTGAAGACTTTTGGAAGCGAGAGAATCATGTAGAAGTTGAAATTTTCATTGTGACATTTCATCGAACACATTGTGGGCGTGAAAAATAAAAAGAGTTGTATATAGCCCTTGTAAATGATCCAAGCCAAAAATTGCATCACCAATTCACATCAAACATCATACAATACAACATAATAACTAAGCTCATCAAGATCATAAGCAAAAATATCAAGAAATATACAAGAAAGCCATAAACTCAATGGTTCAACCTAATTGAGCAAAGTAAGGAAAATTCTTACCATTTGATCGGAAAAGATGAGCAATGATGATGATAAACATGCTATATAAGGTCCAAGATATGAATTGAATGCATGAAAATCAATTTTGAGTGAAAATTGTGTGCATTTGGCAAAGGGGACGAAAAATGGCAAAAAGAAGTGAAAATAACAAATGTCAAGACAGAACTAACTTAAACCAAAATTTGGCCTAGGGCGACGGCCGACGTTGAGGGCGACGGTTGCCCTCAACCTCTTCAGCCCATTTGTTTTGTCAAATTTTTCAAAATTCGAATTTTCAACCAAAAATCCGATTTTTCGCCCCTAAGTTTTAAAAACATGCAAAATGCAAACGTAGACCTCATTCAATATGCATTATGCCTAACCGAGCTCGATTGACGCAAAAGAAAAGAGCTAAGTCTATCATACCATGCACGGGTGCTTGTTTTAAACCATACAAAGCCTTTTTAAGTTTATAAACATCATTAGGCCTAGAAAAATTTTCAAACCCCTGAGGTTGTTTTACATAGACTTCTTCTTGAATAATACCATTTAAGAAAGCGGATTTAACATCCATTTGGTAAAGTTTGAAATTTTTAAAACAAGAATAGGCAAGTAAAATACGAATAGCTTCTAAACGTGCTTCATGGTGCAAAAAGTTTCATCATAGTCAATACCTTCTTCTTGACAATACCTTGAGCTACTAACCTTGCCTTATTTCGAACAATGTTGCCTTGATCATCAAGTTTGTTCCGAATACCCATTTTGTACCAATAATAGTTTGAGTGGAGGACAAGGTACCAATTCCCATACATCATTTCTTTTAAATTGATTTAACTCCTCTTGCATCTCTAAGAACCAATCCTCATCCTCAATAGCCTCCTTAGCATTTTTAGGCTCTTTTTGAGATATAAGAGCTTTCTCGGCAAATTTTCTTCGGGTCATCACTTTATCAAGGGGATCACCAATAATAAGATCTTTTGGGTGATCTCCTTAAATTTTAATGCTACGGGAAGATCCGAAGTATCTCCTTTATCTTCTTGAGGAGCATATGAAGTGGATGGTTGATCATTTGATGTATCATTTTGAACAATGGATTCACTAATATCCTCTTCATCACTTTCATCATTTGGTATCCTTTCAACACCCAAGTTTCATTGAATTTGACATGGATGGATTCTTCAACAACTCCACTAGTCTTATTGTAAACACGATATGCTTTGCTCTTGATTGAATACCCCATAAATATTCCTTCATCGGCCTTAGGATCAAGTTTGTCCAATTGATCCTTAGTATTCAAAATAAAGCACTTACATCCAAATATCTTGAAATAACTAATATTTGGAGTTCTTCCTTTCCAAAGCTCATAAGGAGTTTTATTCATTTTAGGACGAACATAAACTCGATTAATGACATAGCAAGCGGTACTTACGGCTTCGGCCCAAAAGTATTTTGGAAGAGAAAATTCATTGAGCATGGACCGACTCATTTCTTGTAGCGTCCGATTCTTCCTTTCGGCTACACCATTTTGTTGAGGTGTCCTTGGAGCCGAAAAATTGTGTGTATATCCCTTGGTTTCACAAAAGACTCTAAACTCACCGTCAAATTCTCCGCCTCGATCACTTCGAATAGTTTTAATAGTATCTTCCTTTTCATTCTCAATGCGTCTACACAACTTAACAAACTCATTAACCAGATCGCTTTTATTTGCAAGAAAAAGAGCTCAAGTGTATCTAGAAAAATCATCAACAATAACAAAAGTGTAATGTTTTCCACTTAGACTAGCCGTACCAATATCCCCATACAAATCTAGGTGAAGAAGTTGTAGAGGCTTGGTTGTGGAAATTTCATTTTTGGGCTTAAAACTATTCTTAACTAATTTGTTCTTTTGACAAGTGTCACATAAGCCAATATTTTCAAAATTCAATTTGGGTAGTCCTTTTACATGTTGGTTTTTGTAAATATTTTTCAAACTTTTATATCCAACATGTCCAAGTCGCCTATGCCATAAACTCGTTAAATCATTGTTGGCGACAAGACAAGAAACATTTTGACTAACCAAATCACTAGTAGAAATTTTGTAAAGATTGCCTTTTCTATTTGCTTCACAAATAATTTCATCATTTTTACGAATAAGGCATTTTTCTTTATTGAAAACAACATTATAATTTGAATCACAAAGTTGGCTAACACTTATCAAATTAAATTTAAGCACTTCTACTAAAAGAACATTATTAAGAGAGAAAAAGAAGAGTTACCAATTTCTCCATTTCCAAGAATTCTTCCTTTGCCATTGCCGAACATGACCATACCCTCTTCTTGGAACTTGATGTTGGTAAAAAGTTCTCTTTCCGGTCATATGGCGTGAACATCCGCTGTCCACGAGCCATTTCGAATCCTCGATGGTTGTTATAGCGCCTATTACCTACAAACGAACCATTTTTAGGTACCCTATAGTTTTGGGGTCCATGGGGTTAGCCTTGAGACCTTTGGGTCTCCAAACAAAGCTAAAATTGTTCTTCAATTTACAATTGCTAACATAGTGACCAACTTTACCACAATAAAAGCAAATAATATTATGGGCACTTTTAGCACGTACAAAATTCGGACCTTGGTCATTTTCTTTGAAAATGGTGAAAAGGTTTATAGCCAAGTCCTAATTTGGAATGCTCACCTCTTTGTGCATCTAAAATTTTTGTAACTTTGTCCGTACTTATGTTAAAACGATGCACATCCCTTTTTAAACATTCAAGATCTTTGGTGAGCGATTCTTTTCGGATTCAAGAGTATGAACTCTAGTAATAGTAATAGCATGAGCTTTATCAAGAGATTCATAAGAAGTAAATAATATTTCCTTTTCAATTTTAAGCTCTTTATGCTCTTTTTTTAAACTCTTATATTTAATGATCAAATTTTGAAATTCAATTTGCAATTCATCAAAATCACATTGCAATTCATCAACTAAGGAGGAGGTAGAAGAGTTAGAGCGCACCTCATTATTTTCGCTGCCTATGGCCATAAGACCATGTTCGGTTTCTCCTTCCTCGTCGGATGTTGCAAGCAATTCATCCCAAGATTTGACCTCCGCATTTAGAGCCTTCTTTTTTTGGAAAAGGCTTTTTCTTCTTTTGTTCCTCCTCATCGAAGTTTTGGACAATCGGCAATGAAGTGCCCGGGTTTCCCGCATTTAAAGCAAGCATTATCTCTCGGTTTTCTTGCCTTATTTTTATTCACAAATTTTGCAAATTTCCGAACAAGTGCGGCCATCTCCTCATCATCATCATCATTATCATAGTATGCATTATTAGAAGAGGAAGCAAGACCTTTAGGAATAATTTGCATACCCGATTGGTTGATGGTTGGTTTGGAATTTTTCCTCTCCTTGAGATAGACTTCATAGATGAGGAGGTTTCCGATGAGCTCGTCAAACTTGAGTGTTTCAAGATTTTGTGCCTCCGTGATTGCCGTCACCTTTTCGGACCATGACCGGGAAGTGCATTCAAAACTTTAGTCACCTTGTCTTCTTCGGAGATGACTTTGCCGAGAGCCACAAGTGGATTGACAATGTTGTCAAGCCTTTCCACCATCTTAGATATGCTTTCACCATCATGCATGTTAAAGTTTTCAAAGTCTTTAACAAGCATGGTTTTTTTGCTTGTTTGACCTTCTTTGTCCCTTCATATATAGTTTCAGTTTTTCCCAAACCTCATGTGCCGACCTTATGCCTCTTATGCGATTGTACTTCTGTAGCGGTAAGAGAACAATGCAAAATATTTAAGGCCTTACCGTTTAGAGAAAAGGCCTTCTTGTCGTTTTCATCGAACTCCTTGAAAGGTTTAGGAGTCGAGGTGCCATCCTCCGATTTCTTGGTTGGTTGATCAACTCCTTCAATGACCACATTCCAAATGTCGAACCCGCACCCTTGTAGAAAGCATTCCATACGGTCTTTCCAAAATGCGTAGTTGTTTGCGTCGAAAAGTGGTGGCTTGTTGGTGGAGGCGCCGGTGGTGAGATGAGCATCATATGTAGCCATGGATCTTTCCTCTTTACTCGGAATGAGCTAGCCAAAGAGTTTGGCTCGATACCACTTGTTGGTCCAAGTGGCTACGATAATCTAGAGGGGGTGAATGAATTATCTCGGTTTTTCGATTTTGCCCTCTTTTTCTAATAATCAAGCAAAGACGAGAATGTAAATGTGGAAATTAAACAACACTCGTTGATTTAAAGAGCTTCACCCCACCTAGGGACTACGTGCTCTACCACCCCAAAAGATATCCAGGGATGGATTTTAAAAAAAGATTTTATTAATTTACCAAAAATTAATACAACACCTTGAGGATTACCACAACCCTCTTACACCACCTTGAGGATTACCACAATCCTCTTACAACACCTTGAGGATTACCACAATCCTCTTACAACACCTTTGAAGATTACCACAACCTTCAAACACCTATCACCTAGATCACCCAAGTGTATTCTTACCACAAGAATACTCACAAGGATGTCTTGTGTTGAATGATGACCAAAATCAAGATTACAACTCAATAATGATTGATACAATATGAGTACAAGTGTAATCAAGAATTGAAAGCCTAGACCTCAAATTTGTGCAAGTGGAAGTGCTAAGGCTAATACAACAAGATATATATAAAAGTGTTTGCTTTGTTTGCTCTTTGCTTGTATGGAGTGTTGTGTATTGTTGCTTGAATGAAGCCTCTATTTATAGGAGAGGTCTTGGCTTTGATTTCCGGATATTGGCTCCTCCTGGGGAGTGATTTTCGCAAAAGAAACCATTTAAAATCATCAATATAGCTGTTAGAAATCAATCCCACAAAATAGGGAAAAGTTGTCCGAAAATGCAACGGATAGTTCATTCGATAAACGGGGGTTCGATTGGGCCGCACAGAGATAAGATTGAAATTAAATTCTGCGATTTTTACACGGGGGACCGGTCGAAGGGGGTTCGGCCGGCCGCCCTTGGTCTTGACCGGTTGGGGTTGATAGAAAATCAAAACAGAGAAGTCCGCATTTGAGAGGGCACTCCCTGTGCACGGTCGCCCGGTGGTCGACCGGTGGCCGCTCTCCCCATTTTCTCTTACGTCCCATTTTCTGTTTTAAAACTCAACTCAGTGCGGGTTGCCCTATGGGAGGCGGCCGAAAACTGAAACAAAAGTGTTGTCCAATTTTAAATCGAATATAAACTTCAAGAAATACTCAGAAAAATAGTAAAAACATTTTAGATCGATCGGAAGTGTTGGGACAACATTTAGGGACATTGTTTTGGTATAAAAACTCATTTGAACAAAATCATCAAAATCATGATAAAAACATTTATCTAACAATTAGTTCATAAATTAAAAATGTATAAAGTTAATGTTAATCCAATTTATCAAATTACAAAAAAAATACATAATTATTTATCCATTTTGAGGTAAATGAAATAATATAAATAGACAAATATAAATTCTAATATATTAGAATGAATTTTCATAAACAATTAGGTAGTAACAAGTTTGAAACATTTTATTAAAAACTATATTTTAAAAGTAGAAATAATGCATTTCATTATATTTGCAATACTTTTATATTTTTGACATTCACTTGAATTTATAAAAATAATTTTGAAATTGTATTATATAATTATAAAATTGACATTGCTGTATATTTATAATTTTTGTCACTTCAAAGTTCATAAAATTAGTTATTTTCCTAATGTTGATGTAAAAATATTAAATTAAATAAGTTAAAAAGGAAGAGATTACAAAATAGTTGTATTGATAATATATTTTATTGAAATGAATACTAGTAAAATTTACTTAACTTAGGTGAAAAAATTAAACAATATATAAAACAAATGTATACACATAATTTTTAATTTTTTTTTAACTGAGGAGGTAAAGTCCAAATCGGTCCAAGTTCATATGGTAAAGTAATAATTACACAAAGTTTAGATGGCAAAGTGCAATAATATATTACTATTAGTATAATTTGAGTCAAATGACAATTTTGCACATACATGCATGACATGTGACAAGATTAGGTGGAATATTCACTGACAAATAAACCCAGGACCAGGAGGCTATGTGCAATACCCTTGAACTTTAGGAGGTAAAATGCGCCAAAAAAAAAAAAAATTTAGGTGGCAAAGTCGAAAAAACCGAATAGTTCGGAGGACAAAAATATTTTCCTCGAAATTATAATATCACGGAGTTCATGCCTCTCGATGTAGATTTAAGGGATGATTACAAAACATCCCTCGCGGTTTTGGGCTAATTAAAAAAAAATCCAAAGATGTTTCAAAATTATAAAGGAAAACCCATTAGGTTTGATTATGTCTTAAATTGATAGGGGTAACTATAATATAGTTATAAATATCAAGAGGGTTTATGAAATATTTTTTGCTTATGAGGGGGAGAATGTCGGATTTAATCAAACCTCAAGGGATTTTTTTATAATTTTTAAAAATATCCTGGAATTTTTTGTTATTAATTAGCCCAAACGCGTCGGGGTGTTTTTGTAATTATCCCTACATTTAATTTATCGCTATTTGATGCCTCTTGGTCTTGTGTTTTGAATTCATTACACGACGGCCTTACTTTTTTGGATGTCAAAAATTCAAAACTCTCCTTATATTTATAAAAATATTATAGTAACCCTTAAAATTAACATTGCATAAATACCCCCAAACCTCGGGGTAGACCCTTTTATAATTATCCCAAGTTTATAATAAATCTTGATTTGAATAAATAAGTTTGGATTAGTTAATTGGCCATCAAGATATATATGTTCGAAATATATCCAATTTAGCGGATGATGTATTATAGCTAATCAAATAGTATATATTTTTCAATAATTAAATAATATATTGCATTTAATAAAGATAAAGGCCACCTAATTGGTGCCTCTTTTAATTTAAAGTCCTAGTCTAATAGACTTATTAGCCATTACAACTCTAAGAAAGCCAATTAATAGAATTAATTTTGTCATGTGGTAGAGTCTCCCGATAGGTAATTACACGTCAGCTCCCCATACAAAGCATAACTCTTCCACTTTAGATTGATAAGGTTCCACAAGGTATTCTTCTTGAATATGTCGAGTTTTAGTTTTAGAAACTCATATAAGAAGGGTTTAATTTAGGGTATATATCCGAGAATTGAGAAAATTGTTGATCAGCATAATAGTAGTACAAGACGCCAGAAAGAAACTCGATGGACAGGATCTCCCAATTGCCAGAAGGCATATTGTACCATATACTCTCTTTCCTCTCCACAAAGAATGCAGTTCAGACTTGTGTATTATCCAAATCATGGCGTTCTCTTGTCTCTACTCGCCCCAATATTCAGTTCTCCTCGAGTTGCTTCAATGGAAATAAAGAAACATTCGTGTCCGTTCTGAACAAGACTTTACAAAGGTACCATGATGAAAAGCTTTGTATACAAGTATTTCATGTGATGATGTGGAATGATGATTTTGAATTGATTTCGCTTCTTGAAAAATGGATTCCTATAGTCGCACTTAATATGGGTGTAAACAAGTTTTCTCTTTATATTAGGGGAACAATTTCAAAGATATTTTGATCCGCCATCCGTAGTCTTTGAAGCTCAATCCTCAAACATTTATATCTGCGGATTCAAGTTGAATTTTTCGAAAAACGTACATTTTAATTATCTACAAACGCTTTCCCTAAGCGAAGTCTATATATCGGATGCCACTTTTGACAAGATAATCTCAAGCTGCCATTTGATTGAAGATGTGATCCTCTTTTGTTGTGAGGGTTTGAAAACCATTAAGATCATGCATAAGCATCATAAATATTTCAAAGCCTTTGAATTCTGGGGGAGGCATAGTAAAGGGGACGATGTAAATGGTATTAGCATTGAGATCGGCGTTCCAACTCTTGAAACCCTCAAAATTGTGGGTTGTCCGAATTGGTATCACCAACATAAGTACTTTCCTTGTCTCATGTCTTTAAATCTGGACAATGTGCAATTATCTACTTGGTCGTTCGACTTCTTTTCATGTAATTACCTCCCTAATCTTAAAATTTTGACCCTTAATTACTGCTATGGCTTCGAAGAATTCCATTTGTCAAGTGTCTCAATTAAGCACTTGAACATTCAAGGTATGAAGGAATCCGTTAAGGCTGCGATTGATGTCCCAAGCATGGTTAAGTTTGATTATCACGGCGATATTCCCTCATCAATCGCTTTTACTGCAACAACTTCTGGTTATCAGTGGAAGTCGAATATATGCCTGTGCTTTTATGATGTTCATCATTCGTCGTGGTTTCTTAAGCTAAACAAATTGCTCGATGTTGTAAGTCGATCCGAAATTTCTCTGCATCTTTTCCATAATGGATTGTCAGATAATCGGCAGAATATTGAAGACGTATTAGACACCACTTGTGATGGTTTATATAAACCTACCGTAGTGGTGGAGCGATTGAAGTTGGCTTTGAGTGGTCCTTCATCTTCTTATTCATTTTCATTGTTATAAATAATATGTTTTATTTGTCGTCCAAGAAACATAATCCAATGTTGGTGCACCCATAAATCGGATAGGGCAGGCAAGAAACTCGCTGAGTTTCTGTGCAAAATCTTCCTAATGGAAACAGAAAGGGAGAACTACTTTTGGGGACAAGATTTAGAGGAAGTATGCATGGAAGTGTTTGTTGAGGATGGACAAAAATGGTGTCCCGTCAACGGCCAAGTTTGTCAGAATGTGCGTTGCCGAGCGATCAATATAATCAAAAGGTTCGCTTTCGACTGAAATGGAGAGGGAATTAAGTTGGCTTGCTTCTGCCACTTAAGATTTTGCTTCATAATTAAGCTTGTCAGAAGTGTGCATCGCCAAATTTATATTTTAGTCTCGTTTAGCAATCTTATATGACGTTATGATGAGAACTACATAAGTTGTGATGCTCATGAATGCTTAATTAGTGATTAGGCTCTGTTTTAATTTTGTTGCTTTGTTAAGTTGCTCATGATGCGTTTAATTTGCTTGTATCTAATTTAGTCTTTTCTCTGTTTTTATTTATGGATATAATCTTTACATTCATGGGCACTTGATTTGACTAGCCACCAGCAGTTCTATGGCCCTTATAATGGAAATGGGATTCAATTAATGTATGCTATCGTGCTTAAGATTATTAACTTTTTGTAGGTAGTGTGTGTTTGTGTAAGAGAGGTCAACTAAAAAGTGATTTTTTTTTCAAAACACTAAAAAGTGATTTTTTTTCCGGGTAAAAGCTAAGAATCATTTTTTTGAGTGTTTGGCAATACTCCCATAGTTCTTGATGCTTATACTTCCATGTGTGGGTTCTGTTCATTATATATATTTTATGGCTTTAATCTAAAACTTACTCAAAGATAGTGTTAAGCTTTTTTTGTTGTTAATTAAGTTATTGAAGCATGGAGTGACTTCAAATATCTATTGATTATTCCCCTCGTTAAGCTTTTATGTTTTCGAATGTAAATTCTGATAAAACCTTTTATTGCATATTACATCTTTAAAGGGATAATTACAAAAGACCCCTTGAGGTTTGGGCTAATTACAAAAAAAAAAATAGATATATTTCAAAATTACAAAAAGTCCCCTCAGGTTTGATTGTCTTAAATGTAAGGGGATAGTTGTAATATTTTTAGAAATATTAAGGAGATTTTTGAATAATCAAATCTCAAGGGATTTTTCACAATTTTCCAAAATATCTGGGTTGTATTGTAATCAGCCCAAACCTCAGGGAGGTTTTTTAAATTATTCCTTGTTCTGTTACATGAGCTAATCAAACAATCTTGGAGTAAAGAGTCGAGGACTGTTTATGTTTATTTGCACTTAATTCTTGCACTAATTCTTGCACTGCGATTGAATCCTTTTAATAATAAATAAATTTTTAATTAAACGGTTTTATTTTATCCATATAAATATTGCTTTAATTCATCATCATCAACCCAAATGATGAAAACAAAATAGATGCTATAAGGGATAATTATACTTTTGGAACAAAATTTACTGCCTTTTTGGTTTTGGTACCTAATGTTCCAACTCAATCACTTCTAGTATCATAAGTTTCTAGCGTCAATCGCTTTCACTATGGGCCGTTATCTTTCCGTCCAAAACTTACATTTGACCTATTGTTGCAAGTAAGTGGTTTTAACCCTAAATAGCCGGTCAAATGTGATATTAAGCAATAGATTTTTTTGATTAACCTAACCAATAATTAAATATCAATTAAACAAAATATTTTGGTGTGATATTTTGTGTGTGTATCCAAATCCTCGTAACTCAACTGAAACAAGAAATTTGAACTAGTGGATTCAATTCATCTCAAAAAGAATTCTCTTTTTGTTTTTATTTTTAAGTTCAATATATGTCGAAGTGGTACTTTAGATGCATGTAATTGAATCATAGCTTGTAAAAAAATCTTTTTAATTCGTTAATTGACGCTTTTTTATCATTTTGTTTGTGTTCATTACTAACTAATACTGAGCTTTCATAATCGACCAGATTAGATAGATATCTCTCTAACACAACATAAATCAACGAAAGGATGTGCAACCATATTTAATAGATGCATTAATCAGTGTATTCTATGTACGTAGTCGTCTTTTCCATCTCAATGTCATAAATAGACACATTTATTTTCGTGGAATCAAAATGAATTTTATTCATCAGAATAATCTATAACTAATAATAATATCGGTTAGTAAATATATGCAAAACCTACAGGATCTTAAACTCATACAAATCTAAAACAAAAAATTGTAAACCTACACAGATCTAATTCATCACTAGAATTAGAAACTCGTAATAATACACCGGACAAAACACGCAACAACATTGTCTCGCTTTTGTCATTAATCGTCGGGTAATAGATCATCTGAATCTTCTGAACAAAAGCTCACCTATGCGAACATACTTATTTCACTGGAAAAAAATCCACCAATAGGGACAAAATTATTCCGCTGAGGAAAATTGAAAAACTACTGGGAGACATTTTACTTATTAACTTAACTATGAATGCAGAAACAAGAAATTCTACTATATGAGGCATTATTTGTCTTCCTAGTCTTTTTTTTTTTTTTCCTGAAGTACAACTACCCCCCTCTCCCTCCCCCATTGTTTGTGGGAGTTATCTGATTGAATTCCATGATGCAACAAAGAGAATTTCTAGCAATAGTTTGTAATATTGATATATAACCTTAGCAACCTGTGTTATATACATTCTTATTTGTTTGAGAGTCCATATACATTTACATTTATATATAAAGCCAAAACAAAAAAATGAAACCGAAAAAAATAAAAAAAAAAAAAGGACGAAACATTTTCTGGGTTGGTATATTGGACCCATCGGTTAAACCTTTCAAGCACATGCCCATTTGAGAGGTCCAAAGTTTCAAGCCCAGCATTCATGATTTAAACGCTCCCCCATTGACAAATATACATATTTTTAACCGGCTAAGGGCTCCGACGACTGTGATTAAGCCGCCGCCGCCGGTGATTGCAGGTTTCTCTCTCTATCGAACACTTGGTCTTATTTAGATATGAAAAACTTAGATTGACTTGATTAGATAATTCTCTAACTATGCTAGAAGTTGGATATTGATCTGAGTCAGACATCAGTTTGTAATTGAAAACTTAGCATTTTCATGGAACTCTTCTTTTTATAGCTGAGAGAATAATATTCGGAACAGAAAGTTGTACTATTCTGTTATTGGATGCTAGAACTTTTGATTTTGAAGAATTTTCTGTTTTCTAGTTTCATTTCTTTTTTTTTTTTTTTCGATTTGTTGATTAATGACAGAATGGGAGAGCTCAAGATAGAAAAGCATGCTAAGTACATCTTATCAATTGAAAAGGTACGCCTCATATTTGTTATATTTCGCCCCTGATTTTGTTTCTCCCTCTGTGTTTATAGAACAAAAACTTAGAATCGTGGAACATTAAGAAATGAAAGATAGTATCTTGTAGAATCGATTTATGATTAACGATTTGTTAAGGATAAACATGACTGAAAAGAATTGAGGCTCTGCCTGTTGATTCTTTAGCATAATGACATTAATGTCATTAATGCTTATCTAGTATGCTTAAAGTTTTAAAAAAACCGTAATAGAAGTATTTTATTTTTTCATTTTTAATAATAGTTAGCACCATTCCGTGTCAGAAAAAGGATGATTTTGAATCGGTGGTGATGGAGCACCTAAGGCTAAATGGCGCTTATTGGGGATTGACAACTCTTGATGTTTTAGGAAAGCTTAATGCAGTGGATCCAGATGAGGTTGTTTCATGGGTCATGGAGTGCCAACATGAATCTGGTTTGTATTCTTGTGTTATGCTATCCAAAAGTGTTAGTTTGTCTGCTACTCCCTCCTCTTCAAAATAAGTGACATTTTGGCACATAAAAATATCTTCAAAAGAATGACGTTTTGATGTTTTCAAGACGGATGAGAAAAGGTTTTTCCCAATTACCCATACACTTATTAACAATAATGCCTAAATTTATTTTCTTCCAAAGCAACATTTATAATTAATTAAGGTTATATTGGGTATTTTAATACAGTCCTTAATATGCTTGTTTTTTTCTAGAACGTCATTTATTTTGAATAGGAGGGAGTAGTAAAATAATTAATTATTTGATTGGGTTCGAATTTCGTCCACTTTGTTCTGGTTGGCCAATGCAATAACTTCTTCAGGTTGTGCACTATGTGAGTCAAGCTTCTGAATTTGGATGATGTGGTTCACAGAAATTTGGTTAATGCAGGTGGTTTTGGTGGTAACGTGGGACATGATCCCCATATGTTGTACACACTCAGTGCTATTCAGGTCTTAGCACTATTTGACAAGATAGATGTTCTTGACGTCGAGAAGGTTGCGAATTGTATCTTTCAATATTTTTTTTCTTAGTCTTTAGCATTGTTTTTGCGTTGACTTCTATGAGTCAAGACATCAATCCTTGTTAAAGTGTCAAATTAGTTTGTATACATTGTTATGGATGACTCTTGCAATTGCTATTCCTGTGAAGTTTATCCTTTCCTTAATGAGAAGGTCTCATGGATCTAAGTTCATGAGACGGATCCTAAACACATACAAAAATATGGGTTTTTTTCATCGGTATGGGTTTGGGTCAAAATTCTATTTAATATAGGATCCATCTCATGGATTATATCCATGAGACCGTCTCACACAAGTTTTTGTGTTCTTTAATATATTTGAAAGTAAGAAAAATTTAGTATGTTAATAGACTTAACCTACTGACAAGATATTGCTAGCCTACAAAATGAAGATGGTTCCTTTTCTGGTGACATTTGGGGTGAAATAGATACAAGGTATTCTTTCTTATTCTTCATTTTCTTGTCCTTTTGTTTGGAATGTTCCTTCAGGGAAATAAAATTGTTACTATCATTATCTTATTAATTTCGGCATAGAAATGATTTATTTAGGGAAGCATAATGACGAAGCTAACTATTCTTTTAGGTTCTCTTATGTTGCAATATGCTCTCTCGCATTATTACATCGCCTGGATAAAATAAATGTGGAAAGAGCCGTGAAGTACATTGTTAGTTGCAAGAATTTAGATGGTGGGTTTGGATGCACACCTGGAGCGGAATCTCACGCAGGGCAAAGTATGTTTCATATTTTAAGCTGTTACATGTACCACACCTGCATAGAAACAAATATTCTTTACATTTTGTGGTTTATAAAATATTTTAGATTTTTATTCTAATCATAAAAGAAACGTTTATAGATGTCATAAACCTACCAGAAAAGGTTACATGGACAGAAACATTGTCCCAAAGTTTCCGTTGACTAAACTTTAACAGCAAATTTATTGTGCATTTAAATCTTATTGCTTTTCCATATTTACAAGTCTGACTTTAGGATTGTCATACTGGAAAAACTTGATTTTCAAGCACCTGATGGGTGGTTCTGTTAATAGCTTACACAATTTGACTGGACTTAGTGGGAACATAAATTTTGTTTATCATGAAGATTGTAGGTTTTATCGACATCATTGAATTTTGTGACCGGATTTCTGTATTTCTGAATAAAAGAAAAACATAAATTTTTGGTGTTAGGGCAAAACCCGATGAAGCAAAACCCTTGTTGATACTTAGGCTGGTTTATCATGCAACTTCTTGAAAAATATATTGATTGGAGAGGTGGCTATGACAATAAAGATATGATATAGATCCGTAAACTTATCTTCCGTGGACTTTGATTTTGACAAGTTTTAGAATTATATGATCATCCAATAGATACTATTCAAACGACAAATTATTTTTCAGAGTTCCATTGATGGGCGACCTTTTATTATAAGACGTTAGTTGTCTTAAATGCTAATGAAAATGTTGACCATTGAAAGGAGGTCGCTAATTGATCTAAAGTGATTGTAAGTGTAATATCAGAATTGGCATGCCCTCTAATTTACGTTTTGTAATTAGTCAAGCTTCCTTTAATATCTACTAAATGACTGAACTACCATAAGTATTAGAAATAGTTTTGCGAATAGAGAAGCCTACATTGACTGTCGACTTTCTTCAGAAAATAAAAACTCACTGTACATACACTGTGACAGCACAAATAAGAGACTTTATTTTAAAAAGTAAATTCTTGAACTGTTTGGATAAAACAAGTACATGTTAGTAAAGACAGTTTTGTGTATAAAAATGATCAAAACTGAAAAGCCTTTTGTTAAGATCTTAAAAGTAAGTAAGAGACTTTTTTTTTTTTTTTTTTTTTTTTTTTTTGAAGGGGAGTTTCTGATATCTTGTTTTACTCTAAAATATTTTAACGAGCTCACAGAACACCCTCTTAATTGGATTGCAGTTTTCTGTTGTGTGGGAGCTCTTGCTATCACTGGTTCTCTACATCATGTTGACAAGGACCTCCTTGGATGGTGGCTATGTGAACGACAAGTAAAATCCGGAGGTCTAAATGGTCGTCCCGAGAAACTTCCTGATGTGGGTGACTGTTTCCTTGTATATAACTTAGAATAATCTCCAGAAAACAAGGTTCTGATATAGTATCCATTCTCAAACCCAGGTCTGCTACTCGTGGTGGGTTCTTTCTAGCTTAATCATGATTGATAGAGTTCACTGGATTGACAAGAAAAAGCTTGTCAACTTCATCTTGGATTGTCAGGTTATAACTACTGGGATTGTGAAATGAATTTATGTTTGAAATTTTCTATTCTTAGAATCATGTATCGTGGTCATATAAAGTAAAAAAATTCGCATGGCAACATCGCGATGTAGGATAAAGAGAATGGAGGAATTTCAGATAGGCCGGATGATGCTGTTGATGTCTTCCACACCTATTTTGGTGTTGCTGGTAAGACTTGAGCTATTGCCCTTTTTATCAATCCTAGGGACAATTACAAAATAACCCAGATATTTTTTTGAAAATTACAAAAAAAAACTTGAGTTTTGATGTATTACACTTTACCCCCCCATAAGCAAAAACATTTCAAGCACCCCTTACATCTATAAAAATATTCCAGTTACCCCCTTACATTTAACAAAAAATCAAACCCCAATGGGTTTTTTGTAATTTCAAACATCTCTAGTTTTTTGTTGTAATTAACCAAACCTCAGGGGTTATTTTTTTAATTATTCCTTAATCCTATGTATTACTTTTGAAGTATGTTAGCCAGAGAATGTCAGCTTCAGTTTTCCAAAATCATGTCGATTGACGAAGCTTTTATTGTTTATTGAATTCAGGTCTTTCACTTCTCGAATATCCGGGTCTGAAAGCTGTAGATCCAGCTTATGCATTGCCTGTCGATGTCGTAAATAGAATTTTCCTTGCCAAATAAAGTAGCAGCTGATAATATTCAGGGTTGATGAACACATCTGTTTTCCTTCCAATTATTTTTGGCCATAAAATGATTAAATATGTAGAAATTTTGATTATTATTGTTGTGTATTTGTCTTGATCATTTGCACATATGTTTTTTTGTTAGTTCGCCACTGCTTAAAATCATGCTGCCTGAATAAGTTAGAAAGCTCACAAAATTGGATCATCTGCACACAAACTTATAAGTATTATGTGATGCTATAAGTCTCTAATAGTTTGCACAATTTTAGTGCAGAATCTTCGCTTCATCTCCAACAGTTTGTACTAAATTATGTACTAAAAAATAATATTCCATAATATTCCAGTTTAGTGCATATTTCAATACACCAAAATCATTAATTTAAAACAAAAATGTTGAAATATGTCACTTGTGAGTTGTCCCACATGGATTGATTAAGGGAAGAGAGTCCACTTTATAAGCCAAGTGAGCTACTCCTCCTATCACCAATTGGTTTTAGGATGGAACCTCACTTGGTGGGTTTGGACTCTCTTCCCATATTACGCACGTGTGTGGGGAATCAAGTCCATTAATTTAACAAAAAAGATAAGAAAAATTTCAGCGCAACTATAATGTTGCGCTATTTATGGCGCAAAACTGTTCATATCTTCAAAATGACGCAGGCTTTGGCGCAGTACTAGAGCAAAAACATAGAACATTTTCTTGGAGATGGTCTAACATGACACAAAAAATGAAAAAATTATCCAAGAATAATATCTAAATCTTGACTAACTGGGACGCCCATTTATTTAGGATCATACGTAAGTTTCGATTTCTAGGTCTCTACCTTCGTCTAGTATCGACTCCTGGACAAGTACTTCTGATGGAACCGGTGATGGAGACTCCTTATTGCCCGCTTGGGTTGAGCCGCCACCACCAACAGCTTTTCTCTGGCCCTTATTCCTCTTTGCCTTGTGAGCCCATCCGGTGAGCTTCACTTGTATATGTTCCTCAAATATGGCCTTGTTGAATGAGCTTCCCATCTTTCCATATCATGAAAAATGTTAGAATAAATTAAGCCTACATCCAAATATATAGGAAAGAAGTATGTTTCTGCTGAGAGGTCACATACCTGTGCAACAATAGCATATAGCGGTAGAGTACTGTAACTGCAAAGAAACTGCACCAACACCCTATGGAAATGGGATTCAATTGATATAATGCAATATGTTTAGAGATAATTACATAAAACCCCTTGAGGTTTAGGGTAATTATTAAAAAGAACGAGAAAAGTTTTAAAATTACAGAAACCCCCTTGAGGTTTGATTATGTCTTACATATTTACCCCAACCGTTAGTTGATCTGACGGAATTTGCTGACGTCCTCAATAATTTTACAATTATATCTCTCAACTTTTTAAAAATTACAAAATAGCCCAAATTTTTTGTTTTACATTTTACAATTACATCTGTCAAAATTTCAACGTGTTACAAATTGCTTTTTGTATGTGTATGTGTAACGAGAGAGGGGTCAACTTACGTGCCCTATTATGAGTCGAGGGATTATGTAACCGTATTTTCCCATGATGCATGAGTCAAAATTAAACAAAACCTGTCAATTGAAGCACAAATATCCTTTCTCAGAAGTTCAAGATTAATAAGATACATATGTTTAACTTCATAAGGTATTGTAAGATATGGTCCAAATTATCCTCCTTACCAACATCCAGAAGAAGACAGCAATCTCAAATGAATTCTGGAACAGAATTATATGTATCAAAACAAGGACAAGACGCGGTTTCGAAACCAGAAATGATGGTCTGAAGGCTTAACCACCAAATCCCCAGTAACAGCAACATGTTTCTGGGCAACCTCTTCTGCCAATTGTGTTATAATGTGCTCAAGTTTAGTGCCCACACCAACCAAAAGCTACCAAAAGGGAAGAATGAAATAATCTCTCTGTAAGTACAAAACTTTTTAGTGAAGAAAATGAAAAGTGGGATTAATTGCTTACTATCAAGGGGATGAAGGCAATATAGAAGTATGCATGCCAGCCTGCACAATGTACAGTTACATATATCAAAACTGGAATCATTGGGATAATTACAATAACTGCCCCTGAGGTTTGGAGTAATTAGAAAAAGATCCCTTCAGGTTTGATTCCATATTATACTTTACCACATTGATAAGTAAAAACATTTCAAACACCCCCTCTTACATTTGCAGAAATATTACAACATAATTACCCCGTTACATTTAAGAGAGAATCAAAACCTCAAGGATTTTTTTGTAATTTTCAAACATATTTGGGTTTTTTTTTGTAATTAACCCAAAACTCAAGAGTATTTTTGTAATTATCCCAGAATTTAATTATAAAGGGATAATTACAAAAACACCCCTGAGTTTCAGGTTAATTACAAAAGAAGATTTTTAAAAATTACAAAAAAAAAAAAAAAAAAAAAACTTTAGGTTTGATCGTCTTACATTTCCCCATTCATATGAAAAAAACATTGCAACAGTTACCCCCTTAAATTTAAGGCACAATCAAAATTCAAGGTTTTAGTAATTTTCAAAACCTTTTGGTTTTTTGTAATTAGCCTAAACCGCAGGGGGCTTTTTGTAATTATCCCAATTATAAACTTTCCAAGAGGAGTTTAACTAGAGAAAGAATAAAAAGTCAAGCAAATTAATCTTACCACCAACATTTAGCAACAAGAAAACTACCACAAAAACCCATAGATACCAACTGCAAGAAACACCAAAAAACAGCAAGATATATCGTTCAAAGTCACAAGTGACGACGACTAAAAGGTAACGTAAAATCTTTGGCCATTGACTAGTGACTGTTTAGTGTACGGCTCGTTGTAACTACTCACCTTATTCCAACAACCTTCTTGAAATCGGCTTCAAAAGCACGTACCATGTACTTGTAAAAATTGAACTTGGGATTGTCCCTGTAATGATTCTGAAAGGTAACAAATTCAAAAAACTGATTTCGATACGCAACATGACAGCATACTTGAAGGTTTTAGCAGTAAAGAGAGCAGTCTACCATGATGAATCCTAGTCGGAGAGTGGTATAGTCCGATTCATTAACAGATCCGTAAAATTGCTTAAAGAAAGAATGCTGAAAACCAAAACAAGTGATCGATATCAGAGTATATACTCGGTATATAGAGAGAATTTAAATTTTTTTTTTTCAAGAAATGTGACTTACCACCCAACTTAACAAATTTAAATCTTTCCCAATGCCCCGAAACCTGGCCCTGATGAAATCATGCTGGTGAACATGTGTAACTTTAATTTTCTGACCTGCAGATTCATATTAATGAACTCTATGTACAACTTTAAAAAACACACACACACACACCAAATGTTACTAATGTTAATATGCACTACCTTCTTCTGGATCCTGTTCCTTTTTCTGGATAGCATCTTCCCATTGTTTCCACTGGCGTATCTGCATCGCATATTTCCATACATTATGCTTTAAATTTTAAAAAAAAAAATGGGCATGAATCGAAGTTTACCTTTAAGCTCCCGAACAGAATTGTTAGAGCAGAGATAACGACGTGCACTAAAGCTAGCACAAATATGAAAATGTGAAGATCATGCAATGCCTTGAGAGACAGTAATGGTGCCTTGCCCTGACAATCAAAATATCAAGAAGAAAAACAGTCGAGCGTTTGTTATATCTGGTACAAAAGTAGTAGAGAGCACAGCAAAATATGGAGGCAGACTATAATTAACATCAAAACAATAGCATATATTTATTTTTCCCATTGAGTGAATGAAGTATGCAGATATTAAGAAAAAAGTACCTCGTTTTCACAGCGATCTGCGGCATCAGATGCTGTTGCAAGCAGGCGACGACCAGCACCGGGAACAAGGGAGGACAAAAAGCTGGTCTGTAAATGAGCAATGGACTTTCCACCACCACCATCATCATCATCTGTTTCCTTGTTGCAAGGTAGCCAGTGATTCGTCAAGTGCTTGGCAATACATATCGTACTTATTCTCTCTTGGAACACAGTCAGCAGCAGAGATATAAATCCCAACAACATCAGCTCTGCATCAATTTCCACCCTCATCATCAAATAAGCTCTCTTGTCATGTATTTTCTTTACATCTAAGACTTAAGGGAGTGTTTGCAAACACTAAAGAAAAAAAAAAGTGATTCTCAGCTTTTTGCTGGAACAAAAAATTTACTTTTTAGTGCTTGCAAATGCCAAATCAAAATCTAAAAGCAGGAAGACGGAGACGGGTGCTTCTGATTTTAGCACCCGATTCTACTTTTGGTACGACTTGTAGACACTTTATGCACAAAACACTCTCGCTTAACTTAATCAATTTTTCAGTTTCTATTGACATCTATTTGCAAATAGACACTGTCAAATTTTGACTCTCAACTATTTGCTGCTTCCACAACAATAAAATCACTTCCTTCAAAAGCAGAAGTGTTTGCAAGCACTCCCTAACTCCCAAACATTGTTTAATTTACACACCTTCCTTTATCTTTAGCAACGCATCGAAAAGGGGTCCTTGCTTTTTGTTGATCAAGAACTGTAAGAATCACATCATCAACATACATATAAATAATCTAATCCCATACTCCTATACATATTTAAAAAACATACATATATATATAGAGAGAGGGATACCGGATAGTTAAGAAAACTACCCTTGAGGCTTGGGTTAATTACAAAAAAAAAAAAACCAAAGGTTTTTGAAAATTACTAAATATCCCCTTCATAAGCAAAAACATTTCAAACACCTCCGATACATTTATAAAAATATTATTATCACCCCATTACATTCAACACATGATCAAACCTCAAGGGAATTTTTGTAACTTTCAAACATCTCTTGGTTTTTTTGTAATTAACCAAAACCTTAGAGGTAGTTTTGTAATTATCCCATAAATATATATAACATGAACTTGTATACAAACTGGAAAACTAGCTAGCTGAAAAACATAGTTGATATGTATTGAATTTGACCTTGCCAGTATAGTGAAGGAGTCTTTCAGCGGCCAAGGAGATGGCGACGATGACGGTGCAGACGATCGCCACCACCCACGTCGGCGTATACTCCAAAGACACCTCCTCTCCTCCACCTCCTCCGGCCATTGATGGATCACTGATATATGATATATTATCACCCTTTACCTTTCCACTTTCTACATATATTAGATGTTAACAAGCAACATATATACATATATATTTGCATTAATTAGTTTAATAATTAGCAGATGGAATTAGTCATCATTTTTGTAGCTAGTGATATATTAATAGTGATATTGATGAATAGAAACAAATTGTAATGGGTTGGACCATTTGTGATCATTCTTTTGTCTGTTGCAATTGGTCGATAATTCCATCAGATGGAATTTTGGGGTTACACAACATAATATTGTGTTGGCCATTTGGCTTGCGCTCATATGGTTGAGGTCTCGCTCGTCTCACCTCTCCCAGAATCTTGTACTAATACAAAAAAAAAAAAAAAAAAAAAATTGCACTGCATTATTGGTGCGGTTGGATTTTTGAATTAAAAGAATCGTCCAAAACCGCATAAATTTTTCTTTATTAGGGTAAAAAAAAAAAAAAAAAACTTCATTCTTTAGTTGAATAATGTATTAAGAGTTCATTCGATGAATAATGATAAATCAAGATTTGCATTTTTCATCCTAAACAAAATGCAGCTATGTTTTTACTTTAATATTGATAAAACGCATTATTTTTTGATTCAAAACAAAACACTATTAAAATGTATAGCATTTTGAATAGAATTAATAAAAATGGAATACAATGTGAATTATATTTGCAAAATGCATCTTTCTCAAATTAAAGGGCATTTTTCATTTTTTTTATATTTTTTTGTTTTGTTCTTTTATCATACTTTCGTTTGCCAAAACCACTTGTCATTTCCTAAAACCGCAATTTTAATGGTACTCAAAGAAAATCGCAATTTGAAAATATTTTTAAGCGAATACGCATATAGCAATCCGATTATAGATTAAATGAAAAAACCACAAAACCACACCGTGATCATCCCTACGTTAAGGCTTAATAGAGCAAGTGAAATCTCGCTTTATTATTATTACACTATTAATATTATTAACTATTAATTAATATTTTTATTTGAAAAGGCAAAAATAAAATTTGAAATTTCTTAAATCTTGAGTTTACATCGTGATAATATTGGACCGGAGGTGAGTTGGCTCGCCTCCGTAGTCATACTCGATTAAGATAGAATGACTCGAGTCAAATGTTATGCCAACTCATTTTTTTAATAAGTTGGGAGGAGTTGGGGGATGGATTAAAGAAACTAAAACACTTAGATTCAAACTACGATCAATACTCTTGTAAAAAGTGTGTGATACCATTTGACCTACAAGCTCCTAGTATGTAATATGTTATGCCAACTCATTATATTAAGAGATCTTTGAAGCATTTATGGTGTGAAAAATTGAACTAAATCATGACCATTATAGAGAATCTAAGTATAAATTGGTTTCAATTCGTCATAGGAGTGTGCTTCTGCTTTATATATCAAAGGATCCTGATCAATTAGTAAAATAAGTTTGTTATTATTATTAGGGATTATATAAATAAATAAATAAAAAAACTCCATGAGGTTTGGATTAATTACAAAAGAAATCCAAAGGTTTTTGGAGGAAAAAAAAACTTGAAACTGATTTTTGTCTTAAATTTAAGGGAGTAATGAAATATTTCTACAAGAATCAAGGTGTTTTTGGAAAGAAAAAGATATTTATGAAGGGGGAAAAAGATAATCCCTCCTATTCACAATAAGTGTCCTTTAAGACATATTTTTTTCCAAAAAGAATGTCTTTCTCACATTTCAAGAAAAAAATTTCCCAAATTACCCTTAAATATATTGTTTTCCAACTAACACTAATACCTAAATTTGTTTCTCCAAAGTAACATTTATTATTAATTAAGGGTATATTTGATATTTTAACACAATCCTTAATATGTGTGTTTTTTCCTAAAAAAGACACTTATTTTGAATAGGAGGGAGTATTTATCAAGGGTATTTTTATAATTTCAAAAACCTCTGATTTTTTAGTGATTAGTCTGAACCTAATGGCTATTGTAATAAATTAACTTGTATTGTAAATACAACAATATGATTGTCCTATTCCTTGTCCATCCCCATCATTTTGTCAAGAAACAAAAGAAAATAAAGAGCAATAAATACCTCAGGTGCTTAGAAAGCCTGCAAATATCTCTACTTTTAATCTTATCTATCTGGAATTTGGACTTGGTAAAGACATTGGTTTAAATTCCTAAATGAAGGGTCATGTTATCATCATTTTATTTTTTTATTTAGACTTTACGTATGGAGAGTGGAAGTATTCCATTTCAACACTTGTTTGCCTAATAATGATCGAAAAACTCACGGCAACTTGTAACCATAATTTTCAGAAACTTCCAAGATTAATAGAATTGTTTAATGTTGTATGAAATTAGGTATGGTGCGCGTTTATGAAAGCAAGACTCAAATATATATAGGTTAGATATACCTTAAAATTAGATATTGTCTTTAAGATATTAATTTCTCTCTATGGTACAAATAATCTCAATAAATTAACCTCAAAGATACAAAGTCTATAATTACGAAAATTCTAAGGATGCACTCTTTACAATTTTCTGGAGCAGAAAATCACAAGTTTATATGCAAAGTAGAAAATGCAGAAATCAAGAAACATATTGAACTCTTAAGGAGAATGCTGCAATTTTCGTATGTCTATTATGCATAAATTAGAAGAGTATTTAAGTATTTATAGAATTACAAGAGTTGTGTGCAAGAATTGCAACACTTCAAATGGACACTCTTTTTTACTAGTTTCCTGGGTGGGAGTGCAAAATTTCTCTCTCTTGGGGAACCCTAGTTCCATCTCTTTGGATTACCTTTTTCTATCCTTCCATCCGCCGCACCTTGTTCCCTACGTTGGCCGACCAGTATCTTGAGCTATGAGTAACTCAGGGAAATGTTCATGGAGACTTACGCACCATCCATTTAAGTCTAACTAATAGTTTGTGCTTTTGTATTTGTTGGTTTTATTTTGTCACATTTTTGGGGGTCATATTAGTATAGGGGCATTCATTCACTCCTTTTGTTTTGCATCAGCATCCATTGTTCTTCAGTTATTGTGCCAACCGTCATGTATGTGTTTATAGATTCTCGTAGACTATTATCCTCCATTTTTAATATTATCTTTTGACTGGTGTTTCTTATCATTTTCTTCACATTTCCACCCGGGTTTCTCTACCCCTGTACTATTTTTACCTTGTTCACCCTTTATAGGGGTTAATATTTTTCCACTATGGAGCACGATACTATTGACAGTTTAAAAAACTTGGCGTTGACATCCGAGGAGAGAGACGAAATAAAGCTGGAAGAAAATGATGTATGTAAGAGTAAAGATGAGTGTGAACGGAGCATTGTTGGAAAAAGCTTTGGTACCAAAAAAGTTAACTTCGCAGGCCTTCGAAACACGCTTACGAGTATCTGGCAAACCAAAGAGAACTTCAAGGTGAGGGAGATCGGTACCAATTTGTTCCAATTCATTTTTCATTCACATGAAGATAAATTTAGGGTTTTGCAAGGAAAGACGTGGACATTTGACAACCAATACCTAGTTCTCAAAGAATGGTCCGAGAGTATTCTGAAAAATGTGGAACAACTTAACTCCGTTAATCTTTGGATTCATATATGGAATTTGCCACTTCATTGGGTTTCAGTTGAGACGGGCAGAAAAATTGGGAGAAAATTTACCAGTGTGTCAGATGTGTATATCCCAGATGCAGTGAGTCCTCAAGGAAGTCACATTCGTGTTATGGAAGAAGTAAATCTTGACAAACCTCTTCTTCGAGGTACCAATATTAAGCTTGGGAATGAAGCTTATTGGCTTGACTTCCGCTATGAAAACCTGCAAAATTTCTGCTTTTATTGCGGACTTGTTGGGCACTTAGACAGAGGATGCCAGAGTAGGAGGGACGATGTAAAAATTACGATTTGAAAGAGGGCCAATTTGGAGACTGGCTTCGTGCAACTGAGCATCAAGTCTACAGGCAAGGAAGCAAAAACCAGAGGAATTCAACCCCAAAATATGGGGCTTTTCATGCTATAGACAAGAGTCGGCTAATGAGCAGATTGGAAAAAATGGACGATGATAAGAGATCCTCCCAAGAGCATGTTGAAAGTAGTTTTACTTTTGAAAACAAGATTGTTGATGACCATGAATCTGGGAAAAGGAATTCAGAAAAAACAATACCAGTTCCTCATAATCTTGAACATGAAAATTTTGACACAAATTGGGATTTCAGGGTCAAGCAGTCGGGTAATAATACTCATCAAGAACGGAAAGAGATGGATGTTGATAGCCTTTGCGACACAGACCACTTGAAGGATACCAACTTGGTGAACATACATGTCAAATTAGAAGGCAAAAGAACCCCACCAAAAGAGATTAAAACCAATCCAAACAAAAGTGGGAAACTTACAGGGCATGAGAAAAAGTACACGAAGCGAACCCCAAAAAAAGGAGAAAGTAGTAAAGTGGAGACTGCCCCTATGGAAGTTTTCGTTGATAGAGAATTCTCATCGTACGGTCACAAAAGGGGACTGGATACATTTGAGGATGGCTTAGACCAACAATCTGGTAACAACAAAAAACTGAAGTTGTGTGATAAAGAATCCTGTGATGAGCATTCTACGGAAAAGGTGGAAGTGGCCAGCCTTAAATGGGCCCACCCTTATCAATGAGAGTGTGCATGTGGAATCGTAGAGGTGTGGGAGGACCCTTTACCTAACTGAAGGAGGCTATTCGTCTCCATCTCCTTGATTTGGCTTTGCTGTGTGAATCTAAGAAGGAAAAAGTTTTTGTCAATTCGGTGTGTAGAAAGTTGAGATTAGAGGCTATGTGGGCTAATGTTGATTCTATGGGAAAATGTTGTGGTTTTCTTGCTTTTTGGTCCAATTCAGTCAGTGCCTTTGTTCAATTGAAGTTGGGGACCAATGGGACTACTTGGAGAATTTTTAGAGCAAATGGAGGAAAGCTTGCTGGGAATGGCAAGATTTTAATCTTGCTAATCTTGTGTTCCAAAGGTGGCCTTCTCCAAGTGCAGTAGGATATTTCTCAATTAAGATCAGTGATGTACTTGTTGGGGGCTTAAAATCTGGGATTGGGGGCTGTTTGTTTGACGATAAGGGGTGCTTAATTCGAGTATGGACGACTTCTAGGGATAATTTTAATCATCCAGTGGAAGTAATCTTACTTGGTATTCTGCAGGCTCTTTGTTGGGTTCCAAATCTGAAAGCTCAAACAGTTATAATACATATAGATGACAAAGATATCGTTTGCAACCTCAACGACAAACTTGCATTTGATAATGTTGATGCAAAGATAGCTGAAGACATCTGCCTGTTATGTTATTTGTTTGATCGTGTTTTTTTTTTTACGATGCATGACCATTCTAGCTTAGAGTCTTGTAATAGCACTTATGGCCGTTGATTGTGATGTTGATTCGAATTGGGTTGACCAATTCCCCAATTGGCTTTGAAATAGTCAATCTGGTCGTCTAGCCAGTTGGCTACGCTGTATTTCCGTGTTTGGTTGAGTTTACAATAAAAATATTTCTATCGTTCGAAAAAAAAATGGACACTCTTTCATGAGAGGGATGTGGTAACATGGTAGCCGCGGGGACCTAGATTGAATCCTTCATGATGGAAATGCCCTCTTCCCCAACCAACACATGGCTTAGAGAAAAAGGACAGAAAGTCCAGGTGGCCCAGTTGGTTGGAGCAAATGACTGATTAGAAAATCTTGTATTAGTGGTTCCAATTATGGATGAGAATAGGTCAGGCTACCCGACGAGGCTTACGGTCCGGCAATATTTATTAAATAGGCCAGACAAATGCCTTTTAGTAAGCCTATTTATGTATATAGGTCAGGTCTAGGCTTTTAAAATAATATTTTAAGTCTAATAGGTCGGCCTATTTATGACCTATAAATATGAAAAATACAATATCTTTTATATACTTTATTAATATTACTCTTTTTATATAATTATTAAATTATTATAATAGATAAAATATATTTCATAATAAATATATAATT
This sequence comes from Rehmannia glutinosa, assembly GCA_016081115.2. NCBI lineage: Eukaryota > Viridiplantae > Streptophyta > Magnoliopsida > Lamiales > Orobanchaceae > Rehmannia > Rehmannia glutinosa. The sequence goes on from CM071926.1 coordinate 152,645,453, forward strand.
TTGTAGGCTTTTAATGGACTTTTAATAGGCTTAGATCAAACTTATTTTTTAAACAACCAAACTTGGACTAGAAAAAAAGTCTATTATATTTAACAGGTCAAGCTTAGGCCTGAAAAACGTAAACCACACCTAGACCGTCCGCCGCAAAGCCTAGACTGGGACTCCCACCCCTAGTTCTAATCCACTTCTAATTAGGAGAAAGGTCCAAGGGACATGTAGCCAGTCAAAGAAAAAGAAAAAAGAATGAGAAAAAGAGTTCCTATTCATAAAATAAAAATAAAAAAACAAATACAATTGCTTTAAAATTAGAATCTCGTGCATTATTCGTGACTTCGTGTCAATTTGGAAAAATGTCCGAGAATGTCGGGTTCACCTAACGTAATTTATCTTCATATTCAAAATTAATTTTTGGAATATCTTAATACAAATTTTCAAATTATTTCATAAAAATAATTTATTTATGTGTAAAGATTGTTGACAAAAGTTATATTATCTACTTATACATGTGCGTCTTGTAACGGGCTACGCCCAAAAGACCGCACGGTTCATTGTTAAGGGAACAAGTCCGTGAAGTGTGGAAGTTGAATATTAAGTGCTTGTTTGGGAACACTTTTGAAATGAACTTTTGGATCTAAAAGTTCATTTCAATAAATTTTCATGTTTGGTGGTTATTTTGAAATGACTTTTAGATAAGTCACTCCTCCAAAAGTCCATTCTGCAGAAGTGAGAATGAGAGACTTTTTTGAAAAGTCCATTCTAGAAAAGTTCATTTTCTAAATGGACTTTTCCATAATTGCTCCAAAAAAACACTTAGGCCCGCGCCTCTTTCCAGGTTCCAACTATACATAAAAGTGGAATCATGTTTGTTCATAAAATTTCCAAATGGAAATCATCATTTTCATTTTCTATTTTTCACATAAAACAACATCTCAAACCTATAATTTCTATTCTCAAACCTATACACTACCCTACATCACTCATCATTACTTATCAATCACTATTTTCATATTTTAACCGATTATATATGTGGGACCCACCATTATCAACTTTATCTACTTAAAATATTACTATTTTTAAATTATAACTATCTAATGGGACCCACCATCTATAATCTTACAAATATAATATTATATATTCAAATTAAAATATTGAAGTGGACCCCACCACTACCAATTTTTCAATTATTATATACATAAAATAATATTTCAAAACTACTCAAACCAAAACACAATCTCATTTCCAACCCTACATAAAACACATTTCAATTCATTCATCCAAACACAATCCCAATTTCACGCGAAACCAATAAATTCTCAAAATTTATTTCCAATTTCAAACCTGAAATGGACCATAAAACATAAACAAACAGCCCTTAGTATGCATAATATCATCTTATTTTTTTAGTATAATATCATGTTAATTTAAACATAAATAAAATTAGAAAATATTTTTTTATATTTTATAAAATAAAAAGATTCTATTACATTATTATTATTATGAGAACTATATAGTATATACTTGTCACCGAAAATTTATATTTCATTCGATATATCTTTTAAAGATTCACAAAATTTCCCAATATGGTCATGAGTTGAATAGTTAAAATAAAAATTAATTAAGTGAATTAGGACTAGGGTTTTTCTTCTTCATTCTCTCATCTTTTCCTTCCAACTCCGGAGAACCCATCCCCAACCGAGCCTCCAAATTATTTCACAGCACCGGCGGCTGCTCCGGCGATATCTCTTGGCTTCTGCAAGCGCCGGAGACAATCTTTAACCGTTTCTTCGGTGGCAGTATCATTGTACCAGTGAACTTTTTTGAGCTCTGCTTCTAAGGTAAGTTTTTGATGTTTCTGCTTTCTCATAATCCTTCTTCATTAGGTAGAAGGGAAAAAAGGTTATTTTTTTATTGTTACGTTTAGTCTATCTCATCCAAATTTAGTCTTTCCAATGTAACTGCTCGTTTTAGCTGATTTTAAACAGCACTTCAAATTGACCCGGACTTGTGATTGAGAATGGTGGTGGCTCTGTTTCAACCTCTGTTCTGTATTACAGTGTTTTGTTATTCAAAATACGTTCTTTCGAATGATTTCTGAGTTTGCGTTTTATTGTTTCTGTTGTTTTTAGTATATTTTATCTTTCTAATTGCAGTTTGCAGATGTCCAGCTCGTGTGATGCTTCCAATAAATATTCGAGGGAACGGCATCAAATCTTCTCCAAGAGCAAGTCCAAAAGAGGTTAGTAGTGCCAATCCTCTTGATTGTGGTAAAGAGTATGAACTTGATTGTGCTAAGGAAGCTTTCATCCTGTCGTGATAAAGACAATGTTAGTTGTGATAAAGAGGAGGTTAAGTTTAAAAGTAAAAAAGGGAAAATAAAGAGATAGGAAAGAAATTGCATCTAGGTCAAAGTATTGGGATAATTTTGGTATGTGACCTCGATAAGGCACCGTACAAAAGTAGGTGCAGATACTGTGGTAGAGAGATTAAGGACAAAAGCAACTATATGGAAATAGATATCTTTAAACTCTTTTTATCATGCCTAAAACACCCTCATGAAGTTGCAATAGATCTAAGCCTGAGTTCGTTTCAACCATCTTGTGTAGGTGATAAAGAAGCACCAGTTGTCACTTGGAGATTTGGTCAAGATAAAAAGATTTTTAATTAGCCTCAAGTCACTAGCAAAACCAAACAAAATTATTGCAACACATATATGGCATGACCCCTGATCCAACTACATTTGACTGGCAAGTGACAAGTGTGGTGATTTGAATCAAGACAATCATTGCAGAGTATGACATGCTACCATATTTTGCAATGTACTGATTATATTCTGAACTCTAATTTAACTATCAAAGTTGCTATTAAAAGTTAAGGTAACACATTATATGTCATTGAAAATATTAGAGTTGGTCATCTTTACAGAAGATCTACTCAAGCATGTTTCCACTGTTCATCTACGAGTAACTTTTTAAGGAGTGTTTCAAAATTGTCAGTTAGTTGTGCAGTTGACTTGTCCAAAGTAAACTTTATGTTTTTCTTCAGAAATTACTTGTTTTATTTATGCAAATGATCCTATAAATGAACCTAAATCATTTGGAGATTGATATGGTTTGTCTTGAATCTGGATGACAGACTGTATGATGATCATGTTATAAAACAGTTCATGATTTAACTAATAACACTGTAATTGTATTTTTATTTCTTATTACTTAAATTTGGGAACTAATAAAAAATTCATCATCATCATCATCATCAACTGCACCTTATCCCACTATGTGGGGTCGGTGGTGTGAAGTTTAGTGTCAATTAATTGTCTAAAATTAGTTAACACTACAAATTCACACAAAAAGCAAAGTGGCAAAGTTTTACGTCGGATGCCCTTCCTGACGCAACCTTCATACGAAGGAGAAATGAGATGAAATTCCAAAACCATCAGCATCATAGGTTTTTCCACTTGCATGGAAAATACGATGAGGCGATGAGTTGAGATAGTTGCTCTAGTCATGTTCCATTACATGATTGATATTGTAAAATCAACATGTAGATCATGGAACATGACCACGGGAACTAATAAAAAATTAAAAAGTATAAAACTAACTGATAAAAAAGTATAAAAATAACTGATAAAGATAAAATATGTATATTAAATTTAAATATAAAAGTGAATAAAAGTAATAATTTGTTTTCGGTATGGTTTGGGGAACCAAAAAACATCTAATGCCGAAACTTAGTCAAGTTCAAATGCCAAAACTAAAAAGACAGTAGATAACCCCAATGGGAACCAATCTTCCTCAATAGGGAGAAAAGAAATTTGTAGTACAATTCTCTTAAGGTTAATATCTTGAAAAGTTCAGTTAGATGATGCTAATGTTTTCGTTGATCTTAGATATTGCTAAATTAAATTGAGTAGATTTCTAATTCTAGACTGTAATAGTTATTTCTTTCAATCTTATTTGACAAGATATTTCTAAACTCTTTGATGTGAGGTTTAATGCCTTAATGGGTTATTATTGGCTTCATCACTTGGTTTTGAGCTTTCAAAATTGCCATCAAGTAGATGATTGTTTTTACCACCTTGGCCTCTGTCCTACAAAAGTTTATTTTCTCATTCTCTTTATCTGATTCCCCTTTTACCGTCAAAATCCCTGTCCCTATTCATCAAATTGGCGAGTGTGACTTTTGTCCTCAGACTCAAGTGAGAGCACAGAAGTGCATATGGCCCTGAGGTTTACCTTTCTTCTCCCTATTAGATAGAAAATTGAAGTAGGATAATAGATGTTTTTGTTGGTTGCCTATTAGAGTGAAGAGGTTGCCACGAATTTGGCGGAACTTTTGCCTTTTGATTTTTATACTTCTGCTATTGGATATGCTGAAATTAGGGGTTGTAAGTTCTACGCTGGACTAGGGCTTTTAGGCTACTATTGATATTTAAGGATTTTCAGGTTGGGGTTTTATTTGGGAATCTTTAGGCTTCAGAAGAACATCAACTAAGAAAAGAGAAGAATTATTTGAAGGTCAGGAATCCTCGAATCTTGTTCAACTCTTATAATCTATCCAAATGTTTTTTGACTCAACTGAAAATCACAACAAGATTTGTCAGATATTGTGCTGCAGGAACTTGAACTTGTATATCTTGATTTTTTATGTGAGAAATTAATTGAAAAAAATATGATTGTCCAAAATGTACTGGAGATTTTGAGAATTCTCATATTGTCATGTGTTATTGATATTTCTTATGTTTCAATTGCTGCAATTAAAACTTGCTTTTCTGTGTGTTCAAAACATTTCCAGAAAATGGTCCAATTAGATTATGTTTATACTGAACCACAATGCACATGGTTCTCTATTGAAATTTTAACGAAGCCCAAAAACTAGTGAAAAATATTCAGAATCTGTGAAAAACAAAAAAAAAAAGGGAAGAAAGGAAAAATGCAGCTATTTATGCAAGTATTTGGGTGGAAGCAATGGTGGCTTCAATAGTGGCAATGAATGTGGACAAGTAATAAGATGTAATCATTCATTCACAATAACGCTTTTTACAGAGTTTTTAGATTGTCTTGACTTTCCATATCTCTCTGTATTTGTATTAATTTTTTGCTTTATACCAATTTCGGCATGAACTTAATTACCTGTTGGTGGAAGGCAGTAAAAAAAAAGGGTGTTTTTTAGCTATATTTCTAAGGGAGAAATTTCTGGTAAAAGTTTTAGTTTTTAATTTGGAAATAGTTTTAATGCTCAGTTTCCATGTGCTTAGTTGATACTATATCAGCTGCCACGATTTTGTTTGGTGCTGCTAGCTATTTAATGCCTATTTATCATCTGAGTTTTATATATAACTCATTAACTCACTCAGTTTCATACTGATTGTTCTTGTAACTTTCTGCTATTTTAGATTTTGTTATCTCCTGAGCTTATAAAAACTGGCGCCTGAAAGCGTGAAAAATTTTGACGCCTGAAGACTATAAACGATCTGAAGAATAGGTGAAACATATTTGTTGACAGTAGATGGCTGAGATTAGTGAGAAGACATTGGATGCTTCATCCAAAGAGGTAACTTCCAAGCATGAGGGAATTGATACGGCTGAGATGGAAAAGAAACAGGTAATGTTCCAGAGCTAGAAATGTATGAAAGTTCTTTCAAGTCTTTACTAATTGATATGCAGCCAAATCTTTTATTTAGATTGTGTTCAACCTGACTAAAGTGATGCAAAAGTCTGCTAAATTTGCATTTGTATTCTTGTCTAGATTGAACCTAAATTTTTTTCTTGCCTTTACAAAGCTAAATCCTAATTTATTGATTTAATATAATAAGGAGTTATAGTTGGAGGCTACGAAGAATCACCAAGTCACATTATATTTATATAATGTGTATGATGTCAAAAGTACCAAAATAGTTTTTCTCCGTTTCATTATTTTATGAGAAAAGTGGTTACAAGCTAATGTGTCCCTTCTACTTTCTGTTTCAGTTTGTCATAGAGATGACTAATGAATCAAATAGTGATGAAAAAAGTGATCACCAGCTAGTTCGGAATATATGCATCCTCGCGCATGTTGATCACGGCAAGACCACTCTTGCTGACCATCTAATTGCTTCTTATGGAGGGGGCGTGCTTCATCCCAAGCAAGCTGGTAAACTTAGATTCATGGACTACTTGGATGAGGAACAGAGGCGTGCCATCACCATGAAGAGCTCGTCCATTGCTCTCCAGTTCAAAGATTATTTTATTAATTTAATAGATTCACCAGGCCACATGGATTTCTGTAGTGAGGTATCTACTGCTGCGCGGTTGAGTGATGGTGCATTGGTATTAGTGGATGCGGTGGAGGGTGTTCATATTCAGACGCATGCTGTATTGCGTCAAGCATGGATTGAGAAATTGACACCATGTTTAGTTCTAAATAAGGTCGATCGGCTGATATGTGAGTTAAGATTGAGTCCCATGGAAGCTTATAATAGGTTATTGAGGATTATCCATGAGGTTAATAGCATAGTTAGTGCGTATAAGTCTGAAAAGTACTTATCCGACGTGGATTCCATGCTTTCAGTTGTTCCATCTAGCGATGCAGGTGAGGAGAATTATGAGTTTGTTGAGGATGATGAGGAAGATACTTTTCAACCTCAGAAAGGAAATGTTGTCTTCGCCTGTGCCCTCGATGGGTGGGGATTTGGGATATACGATTTTGCTGAGTTCTACGCTTCTAAGCTAGGGGCGAGCTCAGCTGCGTTACAAAGGGCATTGTGGGGACCTTGGTACTTCAATGCCAAGACTAAAATGATTGTGGGGAAGAAAGGAATCAGCAACACAGCGAAGGCTAGGCCTATGTTCGTGCAATTAATTCTAGAGCCACTTTGGCAAGTTTATCAGACTGCTTTAGAAGCAGATGCAGATAGAGGAGTACTTGAGAAGGTTATCAAATCTTTTAATTTATCCATACCTTCACGCGAACTTCAAAATAAGGATCCCAAAGCTGTGCTTCAAGCGGTCATGAGCCGTTGGCTTCCGTTGTCGGATACAATCTTGTCTATGGTTGTCAAGTGCATGCCAGACCCTGTTGCCGCTCAGTCGTTTCGGATATCAAGATTGCTGCCTAAAAGAGACAGTACTGAGAATGGAGATAGTTCCGATGTGCTTTGCGAGGCGGAACTTGTGAGGAAATCTGTTGAGGCTTGTGATTCGAGTCCTACAGCACCATGTATTGCTTTTGTCTCTAAAATGTTTGCTGTTCGATGAAGATGCTTCCTCGTGGAGAGATTTTGAACAATTCTGCAGATGAGGGGACTCGGGAGAGTGCTTCCTTGCATTTGCCAGGATTTTTAGTGGGATTCTTTTTGCGGGACAGAGGGTTTTTGTGCTTTCTGCTTTATATGATCCACTTAAGGTGGAATCAAAGCAGAAGCATATCCAGGAAGCTGAGTTGCAGTCATTGTATCTAATGATGGGTCAAGGACTGAAACCAGTTGCCTCTGCAACGGCAGGGAATATTGTTGCCATACGAGGGCTTGGACAGCAAATATTGAAGAGTGCTACTCTTTCTTCTACGATAAATGCCTGGCCTTTCTCGAGCATGGTTTTCCAAGTTTCACCCACACTTAAAGTTGCGATTGAGCCGTCTGATCCTGCTGATATGGGCGCACTCATGAAAGGGTTACGCCTGTTAAATCGTGCGGACCCTTTTGTTGAGGTCTCTGTTTCAGCTAGAGGGGAGCACGTTCTCGCTGCTGCAGGGGAGGTTCATCTGGAGAGATGTGTAAATGATCTGAAGGAGAGATTTGCAAAAGTGAGTTTGGAAGTCTCTCCTCCCCTTGTCTCTTATAAAGAGACAATCGAGGGTGATATGACTAATAATCCTTTGGAGAATATGAAGTTATTTAGTGGAATCTCCGACTATGTGGAAAAAACAACACCAAATGGTAGGTGTGTTGTTCGCGTGCAGGTTATGAAACTTCCAGCACCTCTTACTAAGCTTCTAGAAGAAAGTTCTGAACTGCTGGGTGATATAATAGGTGGCAAATCTGGACAGGCTTTGAAAAGCTTGGAAACATCAAGGGGTAGCATTGTGGAAGATGAGAATCCAATAGAGGCACTCAAGAAACGGATGATGGATGCTATAGAGAGAAATACAGATACGGATAGCGACCGTGTTGAGAAATATCGAATAATGTGGAGAAAATTTTTCAAGAGGATTTGGGCTTTGGGACCAAGACAGGTTGGTCCTAATATTCTAATCACTCCAGACACAGGAAAGAACATGGAGGGCTCTGTTCTTCTCAGGGGCTTCCCTTATGTATCTGATAGATTAGGTTTTCGAGATTCAGTTGACAGCAATGATGCACCAACAGAATCATCATCATCATCATCACCTATAGCAGACGAAACGTTATTAAGAGAAGTCGAGAGTTTAGAGAGCAGTGTTCTGTCTGGATTTCAAATAGCTACTTCATCTGGTCCGTTGTGTGACGAACCAATGTGGGGTTTGGCGTTTGTGATCGAGGCTTTTGTATCTCCACAGCCATCCGAGGATAATTTTTCCACCCATCAACCGGAGCAATATGGCGTTTTCACGGGGCAAGTAATGACAGCTGTCAAGGATGCTTGCCGAGCAGCTGTGCTCCAGAACAAACCGAGGCTCGTTGAAGCTTTATACTTCTGTGAATTAAATACCCCTACTGAGTATTTGGGTTCCATGTATGCTGTGCTTGCTCGAAGGCGAGCGAGAGTCCTTAAGGAAGAAATGCAAGAAGGGTCGTCGTTGTTCACTGTACATGCGTATGTTCCGGTTGCTGAAAGCTTTGGATTTGCCGATGAGCTGAGAAGATGGACATCTGGAGCATCGAGTGCACTACTTGTTTTCAGTCACTGGGAAACTCTTTCAGAGGACCCATTTTTTGTGCCCAAAACGGAAGACGAGATTGAAGAATTTGGGGACGGTTCCAGTGTGCCACAGAACACAGCGAGGAAGCTCATCGATGCTGTGAGGAGACGGAAGGGTCTTCCCGTGGAAGAAAAAGTGGTCCAGCATGCAACGAAGCAGAGGACGTTGGCTCGTAAAGTGTAGGGAGTTTTGGTACAGAATTATAGCCTCTTCAACAATTATAAGGTTTCACATCGAATGTTCTCTTTGTAGTTGCATTTCTGGTATGGAAACTGCAGTGAACTTCGTATTACAAATTTTTATGTTGTTATACAACGTCTGTCCATTTTTACGGGCATTCGTGCTGACAGATTGGTTTTAGTGTTTATTATGCTGCAGTTGTTCGAAGGGGAAAAGTGATGATAAACACAATTTATTGATGTATGATTACCAGAATCTTTTTGAAATTAACGTGGAATGAATATTAAAACTTTGTTTACTTGAGATTTAAGGAAGTTGCAATACAACATTACATCTCATTGTTCGTTCTCGCATACATAACGAACTTCAAGGGATTATGTTGATGATGGGATTCCACGTAGACATTAAAAAAATCGGTAGAAAATTTATCTTGAGGTTCAGTCTAATTTTAAAAATTAAACTAAAAAAAGTATTTATTTTTAAAACTCAAGGGAGTTTTTATAATAACTTGAGGAAATATTCTTGTTATTTTAAAAGATAACTGGATGTTTTTGTAATTAGACTAAACCTCAAGGCTAATTTTTGTAATTATCCTAAATCTTAAATCTGTTCATGATGCTTAGTTTCATGCATCATACAGCTAGCTCTCTTTTCTTGGACACCTTTGCCCAATAACATGATGGAAGAAAGATATATCACCATGGCAAATATTTTCTTTGCCCCATCTCATTTTCACTTTCGTTAGCAAAATCCTAGATCCAAAAATACATGACAAAATGTAGTTAGGTATTAAAATTACATGTTTTTTTTGTAAAAAATCCAAGTTTAAAATCCTGGCGGTTTAAATACTAGTATTTGGAAGCACGGATCAAATGATTTCGATCCTACTGTTCGATATTTTTGCTGCATATAATCCTTAGAAGCATTTTTTATGAACAATAGAAGGTCCAGTTTCGTCGTAATCAGCTTTCGTTACATGTTGATTTTGAGGGAACACCACTTTGGCAAGTATGGCACCCCCCACCCATGCTGAATAATTTGCCAAGTTATCTGGCATATATTCTGGAGGCTGTAATCAAACAAAGAAATTAAGAATAAATCATCAGATGATGCACTTTGAAAATCCTCAACTGTTTATGACATCCAATTTCATTTATTTTTCAACTAATTTAACACTTGCACTGTTATGATTAAACAATTTCCAAATGTAAAGGGGCTATTTTCCAAATGCCAGCTCCATCGTATTATATTGTTGCCAAAAATGAATATTTATTATCTATGTAGTTCCGTTTCTTTTGAAAAATAATAGATACAGTAGAGAATTACCTTCACAAGACAAGGGCGGATAGCTGAGGAGGAAAGAGTAGCTTCCTTCTGAAACCTATCTTCAAAACCTATAACAGCAAGCAATAGATGATGGCATCAGCTGCAGGAGAATATCAGAAACAGTTTGCGCAATCCAACAAGGAAAAAAAATAAAATTTAAAATTAAAAAAAAAATGACAAAAAGTCCCTTCAACACAGTGAATTTGAAAAAAGAATGAGCCATGAGCTTGTACAACCTTTAGACCACATTACGCGTTATAGGCAAATATAATCCAAACAAGCCAGAATAATATTAGAAATGAAATGATAACTTGATCTGTTCTGATAGAAGATCCAAAAGCTAAATATGATGCACTTTCAAACTATTCGCTCATCTCTTTCTCATGAATGAAAGTGTCTATTTTCCTGCGTGATTTAACAGTGAGAAGAGGAAGGCAAAACCAAATTTATAATCCTTGTGGATCTGCAGACCTTATTCAAAATACGACCGTTCCAACTTTCCCTTTCGCCAGTATGGTGATTCATAAAATCAGCTAGCGAAAAATGAATGCGTAATGAACATAGAAACTAGTGATGAGCTATGTCTATCATTCACTTGCAAAAAAAAAACATAAAATCTTACCTGTCATGGAAGCCGTTCCACCACAAAGTACAGTATTTTCTAGTAGCTGGCGGTGATTCTCGGATGAGACAGTTGAAATACAACGAACAAGCTGCTCAACTATCCCATGCGCCTCTAAACGTAAAATTGATGGTTTAAATAGGGCTTCACCAACGGTATACCTTTCTCTTCCAATTTTAATCACCTGTCGGAGAGAAACACAAAATATTAAAATGCAAACAACTTTGCAAACACAACGAATTCGAGAACAGGGATATATATCTTAGTAAAATGTCAACTTTTTGATTTTTGCAGGTAATTTGATTCGAGTACCAAGTATCACTAATCTCCCCAGATTCATACTCTGAGAACATCAAGAATGACTATGCCTAGAAACTTTAACTCCAAGAAAAGATGCATAGAAGCACATAATCTAGTTCCAAAGCATGCACAACCAGACACAATGTTTTCTTCAAGCGCAATGCTATACAGCCATACCTGCTAAGCAGAAAGTAAACCCACTAAAATATCAGTTATCGTTGCCACCAGGCACTACATAACATGTAGAAAATTTGCGAAATAAGAGTATCATTTGAAAAGTAGAAAAATAAGACGTGGTAAGCCAGAATGCTCCATGGATATCAAGCAAGGTAGGACCCGACAGCTACATACACTGCGAGAAACTGTATCTAACAGACACAACAGCAAAGTGAAAAAGCATCTGCAAAGTCAAATATAGTTGACAATAATATATTCACCTGTCCATCAGGCAGTATATGTTGCTCCTCAGAGCATGCCTGCTGGATTTTCTCATAAGCTGCGTCATCCTCAGCACAGCATGCATAACGCTCCTTCAACTTTTCAACATCTGAGATGGTAAGGTTCACATGTGGATTGGATTTACGGAGTTCTTGAGCAAATAAGTTTGTCAAATCCAAACCCCCTATTTCAAATCTTCTGGAAGATATGTGCTGGACAGCACCTTCAATTACTGACGCAATATCTGAAAATATGGAAACAAATCATAAGATAACAAAACTAGTACCCTGAAGGCTCATATTAGTCAAAAATGCTCTTTGTGGCTTCTTTAACCATAAGAAAACCTGAAAAGGTTAAATGAGAAGGTGACTAAACTAATTCAGATAACACTGATTAATCAAAGATATACTTTGCACATGCTTAACAGAAAACAAAATTATTTATGGAGTGCTATACTAATGCTACTTAAAATAACAATATAGTCAAGTTTGATTGGTTTTATTTTCATTTTCTACAAATAATGTTTTTAGGGCATCTCAAGAAAAACGGCCAAGGAGGCCCCATAGCAAATGGGCACAGAAGGAAGGACCATGACTGCACAGAACGCAGCATTCTTGAAATAACTCAAAAAAAAAAAAAAAAAAAAAAAAAAAGAGAAGAAGAAGAACGCGGCATTCTTGAAATGTTGGGACTCAAAAAGAAAAAGAGAAGAAGAACCACAAAAATTATAATGGAAAAAACAAGCAAACAGACTGAAGTTTTGTTGGATCAAAATGTCTTTATTGTAATTTTGGTAGGAGAATGACTATCCCCACCCTTTTTCACTATGCTCCCTTTACTTCCATCATAGCTGGAAAGGTGTCGCCAATACTTCAACTTCTGGCATCACATCTCACCTTTCCCAGGTTTATTTTCCTCATCACCATGTTAACAACCTTTATGCTCCAGAGTAGTCTTAAGCTTCTTCAATACTCTTCAATGAAAGGCACCATTCAAACTTATACATCCGCATCATGTGTTCATATCCAAAATTCTTAAAAGGCCAAGAAAAAGTCATTACTCAGAAAACCAGTCATCACCAAATGCCTCATTCATGATACAGCAAAAAGGCGCAGACATGGAAACGACAAAAAGCGCCCGTTGACCAAGTGATGGCTATGCTATTTACCTTCTACAGCTTTAGGGATTTTAGACAGGTTATTAGGTAGTCAAAAGAAGCCATTGCTAGAGTAAGTACAGGAAGACTCTACAACCAACAGAAAATGACAGATTAAAATACAACCCCTCTCAACTGAGCAAATCCAAGTAAGGGCCATGCATGAAGAACTCAAAAAAGGGCTACTGCAGAGACAACACAATGGTTGCGCATAAGAGCAATAGCTTAAAGCTTCCAAAGAGAAAAATGTCACACTTAATAATTTCAAGAGACCATAGCCACCTTTTAGGTCAAACAACAAAATAGATCTTAAAATCAATTTACTACTCCATCATGATTCGTGAATCAGGGCCAAGAATTCTCCTTGAAAGTAGAAATCCATAAATTCACATATCAGGTGATCCTTTTTCTTTGGTTCTTTTTTTCATTTATAAGATGGTGAAAGAATTATAACCTATATAAACAGCTAACAAAAGTATTAACTTGAACCAAATAGCATCTTCTCCAAACCCAGCAAACTTTGGGCATTGTTATCAAGAGAAAGTAAAGTATTAGACAATCAAACGACATGTAACCACAACCTTGATATGCTTGAGTTCAAAAATAAAAATTTATGCGAAATACATAATGGTGTTAAGACTATAGTACTCTGGCATTTGAGGACAACCCAAGTCCACATGCCATCACAATAGACCAGTTACATAAACAATGGATGTCACAGGAAAAACAGCTTCAGCAACACATACCCATCTTGCCATGGCCAATATCAACAGTGCAGCCTGAGATGCGCCCTACTGCATAAAGGGATAGTACAGCTTGCTCAGAGGCATAAAAGCCAGAGATGTTGAATTTTTCAAACATTATTTGCACCAATTGCTCTCTAACTGCCTGTTCCACAACATCTCGATTAATGATGTAATTGTAGAAAAATCATAGTAAGTGATCAAACAATGATTATTCGTATGCCATATCATTTGAATGACACAAAGACATCTGCATGGTTAAAAAGTTATTATGAGTTCAACAGTTCGCATCAATTCGTCCAAGAAACAGCTGGCATTATCATTATAGATAGCCCCTCTATTTGAATAGCCACCTTGGCTTTGAATGTTATTACCTTTAGGGAACTATGGCACCATTCCTTGTGAAACCAATGGTATATTAGAGAACTATCAAAAAGAGACTCATAGCTTATTCAATTTGCAGTGCATTGATTCAAAAGTGCTTGTATAAGCCGACTGAATTCATCATTACATCACCATTCTGTTCATTGTTGTGTTATCTCCCCAAACAAAACAAAACAACAACCAAAAAAAAAAAGAAAGATAGAAGAAGTTTTCTCTTCCCCAATAGTTAGTTTAACCTTTCCATCCCACTGGTTGTAATATATACACATGCACATGTCTGACACTGACAGCATCTCATAAAGTAATACTTAAGTAGAAAGGGAAAGAGAAAGAATGGTCAAGCTTTTAACTTGATACCAACGGAGTTTCACAAACCTTGGGAGTTGACAGCGGATCGGTAAATAAAATATGTCCTTCATTGCCTATCTCCCAACCCAAACCAGTATACAGTACATGCCTTAACAGATCTTCCATGGCATCCCAGTCTCTAATAAAGCCTCGAACAACTGGATCAACAGTCACATTCTCAAGCAAGGACGCATCAGTCAAGGACTCATCTTCAGGTACTCGTTTCATTTGTGTTGGAATTATCTTAAATAAGGATGGAACATGGAAAATTAAAAATGAGAGAGAAAAACGAAAAACGAAATTTACTAGTACAATATATACAGTTAAAACATAGGCATCCACATCACACTAAAAAGTGTACTAAAGATGTAAGCCAGTGAAAAAGGTAAATAGAATATACAAGGAAAATATAAACAACCAAGGAACGCCACAGCAGCATTAACACAGACATAGTCATTGGTAAAAAAAATAATAACCAATTCATGCCATTAAAAGAATCACTGGGAATTCCAGAGATGAATGTCTAAAACACACAAGGAAACAAGTTTAGTTGCAATAATGTCAAAGCTAAGCAGTTGACATAACCAAGGTTGATAACAAGATGATTTTCAAACTTCCCACTCCGCTTTGGAACAGTTTCTTTCCATTTTTCTCATGAAAATAGTCAAGATAGAACATTTCAAGTTCCTTTGCGCCCAATCTGTAACAAATCTTGAAGTGATTTTCAGTTGAGTCAACAAATCATGAGGTACATTAAAAGTGGTTGAGCAAGATCCAAGGATGGAATCTGTGACCAATCTTAAAATCATTCTCCGTTCTTGGTTAACATTCTTCCGAAGAATAACCATTCCCACATAAACTCAGACCTGAAAAAGTATCAAGCCTAGCATAAAAACCCTAGTCCATCCAATGTAGAACCCCAAAATCCCAGTTATAGCATATAATTAGCAGAAATTCAAAAAAATTCTGTGATCAATGAAATAGTTCTACGAACGAATCAATCATCAAAAGACTTGCCAAGTTTGTTGAAAACCATTCACTCTAATAGCCTCCAAAAGAAAATCAATTCTCTTACTCCAATTTTCTAATAGAGAAAAGAAAGGTAACCTCAGGGCCAATTTCAGACGAGGCATGATTAAATTTCAAAAGTTTAGAACCAGCGTCAACCACCGCTGCATCCATCTCACTCGAAACTGAGGGCAACCGCCGCAGCCAGCCAATTTGATGAATAGGGATAGAGAGTTTGAAGCGAAAAGGCAAAACGTAGGGTAACCAAAATGAGAAAATATTCTTTTATAGGACAGAGGCCAAGATTGTAAAAGCACTCATCTATTTGATGGTAATTTTGGAAATTAACACCAAAGTGAAATCAATAATAACCTAGCATCAAAGCATTTAAAAATACTTCCAATAAGATTCTTACATGGAAATAACAATTACATGTTAAACTGTAGATCTAGTCAATTAATAGAGCAAATTAGATTACATGAACATTAGCATATCATTATATCTAAACGTTCAAAGATACCACTATCATAAATGAGTAGTACTCTAAGTTTCCATTCACCCTATTAGAGAACGATTTTTGCCCATCGGGTTACCCTAACTATTGCTTATTTCTACAATTGAACTCCCTTTCCTTGGCTATCAAGTTGATTAGACACAATATTTTCCATCATTTCAATTAGTGAATTAAAGCCAACAGCGATAGACACAGGTTC
This sequence comes from Rehmannia glutinosa, assembly GCA_016081115.2. NCBI lineage: Eukaryota > Viridiplantae > Streptophyta > Magnoliopsida > Lamiales > Orobanchaceae > Rehmannia > Rehmannia glutinosa. Next base: position 152,661,545 of record CM071926.1, read on the forward strand.
AGGTTATGCATTCTCTATAAATGCCCTTGTAGTCTCTGTCACATGGATGATATATAGACCCTCAAGTGCACGTGTCAGCAACTTAATGTTCAAACAATTATGGCGTGGACACTCTTCACATTATCCAAAGATTGGTAACTCAGGCACTGAAGACATGCATGTATGTGACACAGCTCTCATGCCCTTGTTAAAATAACAGAACCCCATAGTAACCACACTCTATTTAATCTGCGCCATAAATGATGTCCAAAAGAAACGAATAGTTTCGTAACAAATATAATTTTTCTAAAGCTTGTATCAAGCAAACACATTGTATAAGTTATAATGAAGTAACTGAATATATAATTGTTTAACGTTCGTTAGATTCCTTATTCCAGCCTTATATAATTATATTCACTCTCCTGCAAATTTTCTCAGAGAAAAATATTGAGCAAGAAAAGGAAAAAAATTCATGTGCTAAAGTTACAAAACAGTCAGAAGCATCAGATATCAACAACTTTATGATTAATTCAGTGCACACTCTGCATGCTACGAACAAAGGTACATTAAGATCATTCCACGTGATACATTTTGAGATACTCTTAGCATCAGCATTATCCTGAATTCACAATCATATAGCTTCTATAATTGCTGTGCATCCATGAGGATTGCAGGGAACAATCACAATATTGGATTGTTATTCTTAATGAATCATGCAGGACCTACCATTTATTCTAAAACCAAGCGCGCATAATTTGCAGTCACCTTAAGGCTTAAACAGTCCTAATTAAAATAAACAAGACCCTTCTTGCAGTCTTCTTCATTGACATTTCAATCAATGTCACTAAAATCCCACCAAAACAATGAATGAATAACATGAGGGGTGGCGCTATTGGCACCCCCTTTTTTATGAGTACACCCACCTTCTAAGTACACCACCCTCCACTTTTTCAAATATGGCACAATTGATGAGTTCACCCCCCTTTTTCCAATTTTACCCTTTCATGAAAAACCCTAGGTGGCACATGGCACGATGGCAAGATGGCACGATGGCAAAAACATGGCACGATGGCATTTTCACCATCATGCCACATGACACGATGGCATGATGGCACGATGGCAAAAACATGGCACGATGGCCCATGTGGCACGATGGGGTGGCACGATGGCTGTTTGAATTTTTTGTCATAGCGCGTGATCGTGCCTTATATCGCGCTGCTACCGTGCGACAATATTTTTCAACCTGAAAATTTGAAAAATAACATATTTTATGCTATAAACTAAGAATATATGTTCATTATATGGGGATATGAATACTTTATTGTTCGAATCTTCAACAATTTGGGTGTTGGAAAAATCTAGGGTTTGTATAAAGAAAATTTAACTTTCTTCGAGAAGAAGAAGAATGTGAGTGAATGATGTGGGTGTATTTAGAGATTAGGGGGGTGTATTTAGAACTTGACTTTTAGTAAGGGTATTATAGTCTTTTAACTTAATGGCATTTTTGAAATTTTAGAAAGTGGGTGTACTCATCAAATTTGGGGGTGCCAATAGCGCCACCCTAACATGAGAGACCAAATCAGTAAACATTTGTTCATGTCATGAAATATGAGGTTCTCAAAAAAATTAAGTCTAACTTTGGTATATAGCTCTCTGAAAGAAAAGCATCTCTTTTTCTGTCAACTATTGTACCAAGGAAAAAGAGGGAAAGACAAATATAAGCACAAATAAGACAGCTCGAAAATTAAACAAAAGTTCACTTTTTGATTGTATACATTACATAAGTCCAATCAATTCATAGAATGAGCGTTTGTCGGATTTTTGAAATGAGTAAAAAACAAGGTTTATTTCCTCAATCAAAGACCTTGATAAAAATACACACTTGCTGCTTATATTTTCTGAAGAGAAGTTAAGACACAGAGTAATTAAGATAAAAGTCTGGAAAATGCATCCCCATTTCTTATTCTTAAGAGATTCCCATCTTTTATTCAACAAAATGGATCGATCAGGGCCGCAAATAGTCTACCACTACCAGGTTAAAAAAATCACACACACACACACACACTAAATTTTTAGTGAAACCAGCATTAAGATGAGGAGACAGTTTTTAGCATTTGAATGAGTAGCAGCCGTTACTGGTACTCTTTCACTAAGACATTACGAGAAGTAGCACAAAAATAAAAGTAGACGGAAAAGGATGTTACCATAGAAGGGGGCTGGTCCGGAACAGCAAAACCAGCTTTGAGCAGTTTGGTTCCAGCGTCAACAACCACCGCCTCCATATCTACTAGAATGATTATATAGGGTTTTTTCCAGGGGTCGTGATTGATGAAAGCTCGGAATTTGAATCAACGCCGGCGCTCAAGGAGACGGTGTACCGCCGGTTGCCACCTAGGTCTCTTCCTTTTCTCTTTCGACGGCTTTTTTTTTTTTTTTTGGCTTTGGAATGGTGTTGCGGCTGATGAACCCAGGTATTTATAGAATAAAGTTTTGGCGTCTAAATAACAATTTACATGTTTCAAATTAAAAATAATAATAATAATAATAAATAGAGTCGTTCTTACAGGCGCGATAAATGAAATGATAAATAAAATGTATAATGAAATATTATGTGATTATAATTTAAAATAGGGAAAATTACAAGAACTACTCTTGCGGGTTGGGTTAATTACAAAAAAAAATAGAAATTTTTAAAAATTACTAAAAACCCATCGAGTTTAATTATGTGTTGAATGTAATGGGGTATTTGTAATATATTTACAAATGCAATGGGATTATTTGAAATAGTTTTTGCTTATTAAGGGAGAAAAATGTAATACAAAATCAAATTTCAATACATTTTTGTAAATTTCAAGAATTTTGAAATTTTTTTTTTTTTGTGATTAGCTTAGATCTCATTGGTAGTTTTTGTAATTATCCCTTTAGGGATCGTTTGGGAATGTTGATGGAATTGAATAAATTTTTGGATAGGATAGATTAAGATTTTGTTCATTGATTATATAATACCACTTAGTATTGTGTTTGGCATTTTTGATTGGGTTGTAGGGAGACTGATTGTATAATTCAATATGTTTGTTTGCCTTTTGTGCTTAGGTGTGATAAACTAAGAAATTGTCTGAAATGCCCTCACCTGTAATTACGCTGCATACCACTCATTCTCCTCAAACGGTGAAACCCTTCCTCATTCTCGCAACAACATAATTTTTCAGAGGACTGACGGAAATTGAAATTGCTCGGCCCCTCATCTTAATCCAGATCGATCGGCCTTTGAGAGTGATTCGCAACTATCACACTGGGTGAAAAGACTCACGAACATCGTAGTAGACATTCGCTCAATAAAGGTTATACGAGTTTCACAATCTTCAAAAAAAAATCGTCTAATTAATGTTTGTAATACTCATTTTGATGTCATGGTATCAAGTTGAAGTTGTAATATTTGATAAGCTAATAAACATACATGTTTTCCAATTTCTCTTGTGATCGAATTAGTTAGGGTTTGGAGGTCACCATATAATTTTTATCTTTTTTAATCCCGATTTCAGTTTTCGTAATACAATTGTTGGGTATTTTATTGAGGAATTCAACTTAATTATATGAAGGTCGTAAATTTATATGATTAATTTCTAAACGTATGACAATTGGTTTGATAATAGTAATTTTTGCCTTTGTTTCGGCATTTTGTTTGATTTTTTAAAATTATATGAAAATTAATCAAATTAAATTGTATGATTCATATTATGTACACTGATTACTTATGATTTCTGCATATTGGATTCATTTATGAAGTTCTTTATCTCACTTGTTATTTCATCCACTATGTTCTTCAGGAACAACAAAGATGAGCACTACTGACAAATGACGCCTTTAGCAGTGGTAGCAACGTGACTTGTCGATGTAAGATTCACTTGAATGATCCTCCAGTTCGATGCCATTGTGGATATGAATTAAGGATTCACACTTCGTGGACAAAATCAAATCCCGGAAGACGTTTTATATCTTGCCCGGAGAGAGGGGTGAGTTCATCATTATATTTACAAAAATTCCAATACAGTCAGTTTAAACTAATTTCAAATCTGAATATATTTATCATAATGTATTCATATCAATTCGTATTAGGTGAACAAGTGTGGCTTCTTCAAGTGGATTGACGACGATAATTGTGACCGATCGAGAAACATAATTTCTGGTTTGTTGGACAAACTCAAGTTAGCTAGGAATGAGTTAGCATCAGCTCGACAACAAGTTCAGTTCTTGAGGAAGATGGTCATCATATCGTGGGTTATTACGTTTGTTGTTTGCTTTGTCTCGTATGTGATTTGCAAAATTTAACCTCGCATTACTATGGACATGTATGATAGTCTAAGTAGGGCTATTTAAGCATAGATTGGTGACCGGTCTCACTTTAGTGTGTATTTTGTAGTCATGAAATCGAAACTCATGTATGTGTTTTGTATCTGTTTGTATGGGTTTATGAAATGATGCAGCCATATGTGTTTTGTAATTTTAACAAGGTGTTTGTTACTGATGTAAATTTTCTTCTTTAAATGTTAAATCTTGGTAATCAGGTTTAGCCATTAGTGTGTAATTGTGCAGTTTAGATTGCTATACCAAAATGAATTCGTTTGGTACAATCAAATTGGCCTTTCACTACATTGTCCAGTTGTGCAATTTTGTTGTATTTGTGAACATACTTACCCACTAGCCAAAATTATGTGAGTCATAAATGTATCTATTTTCACTGTTGCCTATTTTTTCTGCCTTCTGCTACCAACTGTACTGTGATGTGCCAATTCACTTGGTAAGGGAAGTAAAGAATCCATACAAATCTGCCAACTTGCTCCCATTATGTCTGTGTACTCAGATTTTTGCAATAAATTACAAAGGAGTACTCCAAATTCTCCACTGTTTGTGATTTAACTACCCATATTTGGGAATCCATCCTTTATTGAAATCAACACCACCATTTTGCTGATTGAATGGCAGATTTTACAGCAAAATTGTGAATTCTAGTTTATTACTAAAATTGGCTACTTCAATTATTGAGGCTTTTCTTTGTCTCGATGGTTCATGGGCCCTCCGCCTATCTTTTTTCTTTTTGGCCAATTTGGTTGATAGTGACTAACATTTTGCTATAAATAGGCTAGTAACCATACGTATAACGCCCCGATTTTAAAATATAAGTGTAACTTAATTTAATAAGAAATCATGTCTAAAAGTGCATGCATGAATAAGACACATCTCAAAAGTATGAGAACTATTTTAGTTAATTAGTTTTTAGGAAAAATTTATTATTATCAACGGTTTTAAATCCCCTGTTGAATATGCTAGTCTTTTATTTTTCAAAGTTGAGTTGGAATCAAAATACTTTGTTATTTGGGTGTGAATCTTAATTTTTTAGCTATGTTTAATAAAATGCTTTCTTTTAGTGAATTACTTTGGGTTTTAGAAATTTTGGGTCGTAACACCAAAATCTCGATTCTAGAGGTCTTTCCAAGTATAAATTTTTTCCTTCACTCAAGTCTTCCATTTCCAATCACCGATTTTCAATGGCACTTAAATATCCCGTTAATCAGCCGACTTCATCTACGATGATGAATGGAAAGAACAAGAAGATAGGTTGTTTATTGAAGTCTTAATTGACCAACAAGCCCAAAACAACTTTGCTCCAAACCGGGTTAATGTCCATGTCGTTCTTATCGCCATGGATACTGTTAACAAGGAATTTAACAAAAAAAATTCATACGACTACTGTCATGAGAGGTTGGAAATACTTGAAAAACGGTATCGCACTTTCTATTGGGTTATTAGGAAGCATGGAGTTAGGTATGGCATTATAAATAATAAAGTTAATGCCACTGACTATGTGTGGGAAGAGATATTTGAGGTTTGTTCTTTGTATTATGTCAAACAATATTCTTTTAAAAGTGAGCAAGGTAATTAATAAATTTAGTAATACGATTTTGTTAATTTAATTGTGTTTTAGGCTAATCAGTTTGGCATTGCATATCACGAGACTAGAGATCCATGATAGATGGAGTTGTGTCAGCTTTTTGGAACTCTTTTTAATCCTGCTAATGATGATGTTATTAATCTTTCATCTGGAACTAAAACTGATGATATAGGTAACATGTCCGGCTTGCCAGAGCCAAAAGGTGGAAGTGCAAAAATAATAAACATCCCGTTATCGTCTTGGTCAACACGCGATGAATCATTTTGGCGATATCTTTCACGATTTGTCGGGGGCAATGATATTGGTTCTGAAAGTTCAGTTAATCAACCCACTACAAGTCCTAGTACTTCTGACCAAGGTTATCTTCAATGGGGACATCCCTGGCCAAGTCCGAGTCGCATCCCACGTCAACGCCAACCACGTGCACCATGGCCATTCGTTCCTTCCCCGTCAAAAAGTGTTGATACCAGTGGATCATCATGCAAACCGTGATTATCATCTTTCAACTGGATGTCCCTATGTATTGGTTGTTGACGGTATGTTTTAAACCATCGGCTTGTAATGTGTTGTTATTGCCAATCTTTGGCATAAATAAAGGTAAGTTTATTATTAGGAGTTGTTTAGGGTTTTTTAAGTTTATGTGTCAATGTTGTACTGTTGTGTTTAGGGTTCAATCCAGCTTTATTTGGTGTTGTTTAATATAAATAAATCCTGTTGTTGATATTTGTCAATTTGCTAATTATCATTTCTGAAGTTTACATTCGGTTTCTTGAACGAGGAAAGAATAGAGGACGAATTACATAATAATAATATATTAAAATCTAGTGCATTTTAAAATCATACATATTCAACTGATTTAATATTGGCCAATTCTTAACCGAAAATTTTTGCCAGCAGAATCATAATAAACTAATATTAAACAAGTCTCCATGCTGATATATTAACTAAGCAGGTTCAAAGATAACCTAAAAACTAGGATAAACATACGAGCCAATATTGGAAAACAGACAACGAGACTAATTAGATTTTTTTTGAAATCCCGAACTGGAAAACATGAGGATGTCCCTGCTACCAATTAACGACTGTCCAAGTCGGACTCAGCCTCTTCTGCCTCAGCAGCTCCAGGAGCGTTCACGTTGGGTGCGGCGTCATTCTCATTTGCAGGTGGAGGTGCAGGCTGGTGACCAAACACCCATGGGTTCAGCCATTCAATCTCGTTGTTGTCGTCACTGTCGTCGCTCTCGTCGTCTGACAGGTAGCTTGATGATGAGTTGGAAGAATTGTCGTCAACCACTATTGGCTCATCCTCATTATAACCACCATTTGGTCCGATATCAATCCTAGCGGCCTCATTTTTTTTAAAAACCTCTTCACAGCTCTCAAACATTTCGAATCCATAAGTCCGAAGTAACGTTGCATGTTCGTCTCCTACCAAGAAAATTGAAAATAATATTCAGTATACATTTTAGAATCACATAATTAATTTGTGAAAGTATAAAACATTGCATGTAGATTCAGTTATCAAACCGAACCTTCTCCATAGTGTCCCAATAAGTAAAGGTTATTTTCATACGGCCCGTGTCCTTGTTATATTCCACTCGTGCAAAACCCAAAAATCGAACATATTGATTGTACAAAGAGCGCAACTTCTGGATTTTTCTTTGACACTGTCAACATGGATGTTTTTGTGCAGCGTAGCACTTACCAAACGAGCAACTTGGGGAAACATCAGCATGGTTCAACATCTGGTACCTTTCACACTGCCCGAAAAGAATGTCGTACAATGGTGATTCCTCTTCTTCAGTCCATCCAAAACCACGAATGTTTTCTTTCACCCACTAATTCCGTGTCTTCACCATGATTTGCTGAGATTCAAAAAAAGTTAAGTGACATTAGTCCATAAAACTAAACCACAGTTAATATACATAAAATGCTTACCAAATGAAAAATGGCTGAATATGAACAGAATAATACCAACCCCTCACTACTCGGTTAAATAGGACTATTCAATGTTACTTGAAATTTCAAAGTAAAATGACACGAAGTTGAATAGTCTTTTGCAGTTAAGAAAGTAACAGAAGCTGGTGTTAATATGGAGTACAAAATGGCTGAAAATGAAAAGATCATTCATTATTAAACACTACCAATGCATGTTAACTTACCAGATATGATCGAGTCAAATGAACGGTTGGATGAGCAAGAGGTGTAACTGAATGGTTTTTATAAGAGTGGAAATGGGAAATACACCTTTTTAGTTCACCTACCAACCATTCAATAAATATTGTGATATATGTATTAACTTAAATGCATGTCATTAAGTTGGTTTGGTAATGTTCATTAAATGACAAGTAGGTGATGATTGAAATATTGACAGTAAAATCTCCCAAAATATTTGCTGCACAATTTGCCATCTTCATTGGACCATGTGTAACTGAACAAAATCTGTGGCTATAATTTCACTTTTGAACCATAAGAAGGCTGTAATGTACATGGGAAAAGACAAATAATTGATTACTAAACTGAAAACACCATTAAATGAAAAAACTGAAACAACGAATACTACATATAACTGCTATTCAGACTAATTTAACAGTACAAAAGATAGAATTTGCATAAATTCATACCATATGTGCAACTGCTCAAAATATTATGGAAACAACTGAACAAAGTATTCCAATTACAGTGCGGATATAATACAGATGATAAAAGCATTCGAATTACATTAACTAAGCAGGAGACATATCCAATATGTCTCAGATGTCGCCAAAAAGTGATAATTAGATTTTAGCTAGTTTTTAAGATAAAAAACCTAATTAATAATACGAGTCCTAATGAGTCATTGTCCAACGCAAGATGAATCAAATTTTGCCTTCGAGCAACATTTTCACAAAAACTGCTTTGTTCTCATCGCTTAGAGTAAAGAAAATGTCAAGTTCCTTGGTCTTGTTCCTTAATTATGTTGCAACATGACTATCTTGGTCTCTGATTAAAAAAGGCCATTTGGTCAAGAGCGTCGAAAATAGCTTTCCTAGAAGATGATGCATCTTGCTCAAAACCAATACATTTAGCAAGGTCCGCTAAACGTGTATCTGTCTTGTCACAGAAATTCTCTAGTACGTCAAGAAAACGGTCTTCACCTGGGTTTTTTTGCTTCCTTTTTTTTGGATTTGTCAGAAGAGCGAGCGCTCGTTTGAGGGTTGTATGTTGAAGTGTGATCATTTTCATCAATAGGATTGGGAGTCCGGGGACTCATCTCTAGGAGCGGATTTCTCGATTCACTTGTCCACCGCTTAAAACATCCGGGAAGACATCTCGCAAACCCTCAAAGATTCTCACCAAGAGCTCGATCCTTGCCAAAAATCTCGCACCAATCCTTATAATAGGGCAAGAACATCTTGCATGCCTTTAGCATTAGGATCGGACTTTGACATGGAAAAACAAAAATACAATGGATCAATTTCAAGGAATTTGTAACATTACGAAAGGCCAAGGCGCTTAGTAAGACCATACTGAAAAAAGCAAATATATTTTATATAGATTACCTTGACATATTCGTCCCAAAAAATATCTTCTTTGACGGTCAAAGTATTTGATGAGTCATTCAACCGAATCCCGATCATTGCAAGCATCTTGGATATTGAACCAAAATCTTTCTTCCACACATGTAGCTTGGAATCGATGTGTGGAGTTGCACTAACGTTGTTCCCGGAAACGCTTGTTTCATTGACTTTTCAAGCATGTTTTGGTACCCGATTTGAACCCGTTGTCATATTTGAAACCTTGTACAACGAGTTCTTTCAAGGCATGTAGTAACACTTGCTCCTCCTCAGTAGTCCAGGAACGTCGACATTGGGGAGTTTTACGAGCTGGCCCACTTTTTAGGACACTCCCAGTTGATTCCATATTACCTATTATTCAATATTAATAGGAACAACAAGGAGCAGTTATCAAGCAACGGAAAACACGCTTAAATTATAAACTGTTTGATGCACAAATTAATAAATACGTCAATACAACAAAGTACTACATGTACGCAAATAAGGTATCATTAAATTAAATTCATAAAGAGTTAGATAGAATCACATTTAACATACAAACACAACATTGTTTTACATCACCATTGTTCACACAATTGTCCAAATTCTCCGATAAGACTGTCATATAAATAACTTAAAAATGAAGCTATTAGAATTATTACAAATCAAGCCCGCCAATCGTTGTACATTGAAATTGTAAGATTATCGCGCCAAGAATTCCAAGGTTGGGATGACTCCAATTGGTCAACAAAATCACCATCACCATAAGCTTCAGAAGGATGCTCGTCTACTACAAATTCTGGAATTTCATCTTCTAAAGGATTGTACGACATGGTTGTGCGGATAAAGTTATGCAATAAGCAACAAGCCATGATGATTCAGTTTTGCGTCTTTATAGGGTAAAAGGCATTGCTACGTAGAATGGCCCAACGTCCTTTTAGTAAACAAAATGCGCGCTCAATTATATTTCTTGCCTTGGCATGCCTCAAATTGAAGAGCTCCCTATAATTTTGAGGGCCGAGGAGCCGATCCCCATTCATCCAAGTGGTATCTAAACTCGATATGGTGCTAGGAAACCAGATGTTTGTATAACCACAATCACATAGGTAATAAGAACCGAAATTTATGGTGATATATTTATGTCGATTACCACTAAAAAGATTTTAATAGGACTTAGTGAACACATGATACTTAAATTGGGACCGATATAAAATGACTAACCATTTGGGACTTTTAAAGCGTTACTTCACGTAACGGCATCACGTAACACATGACAATTGGCTGCAGATCCTTGCCAACCACTTCAAACATAGGAAAAATTCATTGATTGGTCGCAAGCACAAAAAACGTTAACACTGACGGATCCTTTCCTGTTCTTATATCTTGCCTTGTGAGGAAGAGGTACACGAATATCAATACAAGTTCCGTCTAATGCCCCAAGGTAACCCTAAGACAAATGTATCATGTGAGAACAGGCTTAACATTTCTCTAAGACCATATTTTTCATAATAAATAACCGACATAATATTTAATTAAATGATTATTTACCTTAGACCACTTCCATCTATCATCTGTGCTTTCATCACTGACACGTTGAGGAGTGACTAGTAAGATTGAATAAAGCCTAAGCACTGCTTGTAGCACCAAATTGAAATGTGTGCTAATGGTATAACCAGATCGTTTGAAATCAATTTGACAACACGATTTTTTTTGTGATGGGCCAGAATAGATAGGAAGATAGCAACTTGTTCAGTAATTTGTACGTGCCTAGTTCAGTTCAGCCCTCCAACATTTTCTAAAGAAAGCACAATCTACGAAAACAATTCATGTTCATTCGGAGTTGTGAAATACAATCTTGATCAGTCATGTTGATTAGTTCACTCATATGTTCAACTTGTCGATTTAAACGAGCAATAATTGTGTACGGGGCACGGTTTGCGGCAGAAATGCGACGTCGAGTTTGAGGCGCAAAATGTCGTTGATAGAAATAAACAAAGAACAAGAATGTCTTAATTATTGTAACAATTTCTTGGAGAACAACAAGTAACTGAACATCTTCTTCAGCCATCTTTCTTTGAACTCCTACAAATTGTTCTTGTTTGTTTCAATATAGTTTTATTTATATTCAATCAAGCAGCACACAAACATGTTGAAGACATATTAATTAAATATGCACACATAAAGAGTAACAAGATTTAAGCAAAAAGTGAGTAGATTCCTTGCTGATAATTTTTCCCATCACATTGGCAATTTATTATCAAGCAACAAGTGAAAGTACAATAATTGAAATGATTCCTCAGTATAATCTTGTTCACAAATTTATTATCATTTTTTCAAAAGTAATTGCCATAGGTGTGCAGAGTATGTTAACTAAAAAAATGACCATCACAATGTAAGTTAGAATCCTTAATAAAAACTCCTGAACAATAATAAATTCTTAACATATCACAAACATAATCCATTCACAAAAGTTGTTGTACAGTTAAAAACCATGCACAACAGCTATTCCATGACATATACATTCTTCAGTGGACAAGCTCGAGTCAGAATAAAAGAAACTAAAAGCTGAAAGAAAGCACATAATAAACTGACCAACCAATGCACTCCATAACTTATAAATTGCAGAGACAAAAGGAAAATTGTAGATCAAATAATTCTATTTAAATATGGATTTGACAAATTAATTTGTTGTCACATAAAAAATGCATAAACCAATAAAAACATAATGTTTTGTTTGCAAAATTGTCCACCACTAAATTAGAAAATTTAAGAACACTGCAAAAATCCAGAACTGAGCTTCAAAAAATCTAACCCACTCAAACCTCGACAAAATTATGGGCGAAATTACAAACTAAAGTAGTTGAACACGCGTAACAGGATTGTGCCATTTTATTTTTTGTACAAATCATTTAGACTGGACTTGTGTGATCGTGTAAGGTGTCAGGTGTAAAGCTAGAAAAAAAATTGGCTAGGTAAAAACTTACAGTCACTTGTGCGATTTTGGGTAGTTATCTTCTTCGATTTTGAGAATCCTTGCCAAAGCTTCTAACTGGTCGGAAAAAAAAATGACGGATGTTGCCGACGAGATCCCAAACACAGGTGATAGGGATATGAAAAGGAAATTAAAATCTATGTTAACATTTAATTCACAAATGCAATTTGAATCGAAACGCGAGGGAAATGGAGGAAAACTTACCTGCGATTTTCGACGGTGACCTAGGGTTCCAAGAGGAGGAAGATGAGATTTATATATTTTCCAATCTTGTTAATATTGTGGTATTTGAGGGCAAGATGGTCATATCATCGCCTAATATATGTGTACCAGTGACTTTTCACAAATTGAGATTGCTTGGGATTACATAATACCAGGGGTGGGGCTGGGATTGTTAATCAAATCAAATTGTGATTACAATCCCAGCCCACGGGCTAATAACGGGCCGCAATCCAACATCCAAACGTCGGATTCAATGTGATAACAATCCTTGTCACATCTAATAACCATTCCCAAACACTCATGTTGGGAAATTTATTGTTTAGATTTTGATGAATGCCATGTAAAACTTAGAATAGGAAGTTGGCACCCCATTTTTGTTGTAAAGCGCATTGTAATAAATATTTGGTCAAGTGAGTTAAGTCACTATGCCTAAACATGCAAGAAGATAATCGGAGACTAGAAGGAAGACTCATTTGCGAGACATTGAGTATGGCAAAAAGAAGAGAAGACGGGAACTCGACTAAAGGTATAGTTGAGATGCGGTGAGTAAAGTATCAGTCAAGTCAACTCAAGATAGCAAGTCTCAAGTTAAAGTGATGAAGAAGAGTCATCCAATGATTGGAAGTCGACTCTAAGTCACCTGGGAAAGCAAGGAAATGCGGTCAAGTCGAGATAATGAAAGAGATCCGTTGTACGTAAATCAAGAGAATTACTTAAACATGTAATACCTCCATGCTACCTTTCTTGAAGTGCTCGAGTCCCCGAAGCGTGCAAAAGGAATAAACGATGGGAAGCATCGCACCATGTCGAACTCGAAAAGTCAAGAACAATTCATACGAGGAAGTGGCAATTCCAAGGATCGCAACAAGACAAGCCAACGACCACAAGTGTCTTTTGAGAATAAGCCTATCTCTTCAACGGGCAAATTTTCAAAAGAACACTATAAAAGGCCGAGGAGTTTATTTGAGAGAATGTTGGTTACCTTGAGATTTAAAAAAAAAAACAAATACGAGCTAGAAAAGCAATATCCGTAACCAAAAATACTCTCAAATCATTCAAGTTCAATCCTCAAGCCTAAACTACGAAGGAAATCAATCCAACACTCTGTGAAGGAAAGATAACTTCAATCAGTTGAAGAGGAAATTATTGAAGAATCAAAGGGTCTACATTCCACGAGAGGATTGTAGGAAGGTTCAAGGTCGAACCAGTCTCAAGTTTTTGGAGGGCTTCGTGATCAAATCCAAAGAGCTTGAGCAAGTAGGCTGTAGTAGCAAAGCATTGCGTGTGAAGAAAGAGTCGCACGAGAAGCCGGTTGCATGACCAAGGCATCTCAGATCGAGTCCCAAAGGATCAAGTCATTTTGTGTGATCAAGACTTGTATCCGAATTTATTGTTACCACAGTATATCGATCAATACCTAGTGGATTCCTCCAAGAGTTGGAGAAGAGATGAGTAGAAGAATTACCCCATCTTGAACCTCTATAAAAACTTATCGTGTCATTTACATTTCAAAGACTTTAATTCCTGCATCTTATTTATTTAACTCTTTGATAAATTTGCTATCCACTTGATAATCTCTAAGTACTAAACCAAGTTTAAGGGTGTTAAGTCTTCCAATGAAAACAAACTACGAGTTGAACTAAGTCTTTAATCTTAACAATTTTGAGTTATTCTATCAACGGCTCGGTCGAGTTTGTTGAGTGACTAACTCTACCGATTAACCAAATTAGTTGTCCACCAAGGACACAACGTGTAGTATCAACTCGAACATTTAAAAGGACTAAATCGAAAAGTTGGTAAGGTTTATTCAACCCCCCTTCTAAACCTTACACTCACACCCTTGGGACCTACAAGTGGTATCGGAGCGGTTAGTTCATTGAGCCTTCCGCAAGTTCTTGAACTAGATCTCCAAATTTTTCAAAGTCTGTTTTAGTACTTAAGTTTTTCAAAACTCTTTTTATCATTAAAAGTTATTATCATGGAAGAAAATTTGACACGCATCCCTATGTTTACAATTGAAGAATTTGATGATTGGAAAATTCGCATGCATGCTCATCTATCAAAGATTACATGATGAGATGTGGATAGTGATAGAGGATGGGCCACTGCAAATTTTAAAAGTGAACACAATGTAAGGGAGAGTTTGAAGGTGAAGAGGATGTTGCTCCTAGACCACTATGGTTGAAAAACCAAGAGTGAATGGACAAATGATGATGAAAAAAGACAAAACCTTGGACAAAGCCATGTTCAATAAAGTCAAATCATGCAAAACGGCTAAAGAAATCAGGACAAGCTAACATTGATTTGTGAAGGCTCGAGCAAATCAAGGAAAATAAATTATCGGTGGTGTCTGAAATTTGAGAATTTCAAAATGATCGCAGGAGAGACCTTGGATCAACTCGGATGCTCGGTTCACGTAAATTACCAACGAGCTATACGCACTTGGAAAATAATATACACGGAAGGAAATGTGTATGAAGATTCTAAGAAGTCTCCCAACCGAGTGGGATATGAAAGTCATGGCCATGAGACACTACATGGACCTATCAAAGACATCCAACCATGAGCTATTCTCGGATCTCAAAGCCTACGAATTTGAGTGGGAGAAGAAAAGACCAGAAGAGAGGCATTTGTACCCAAAACAATTGCTCTAATTGTTAAGGATGGCAAGAGAGCCGAGGTCAAAGAAGTCATTGACCAAGAGGAAATAGCCACGATGGTTAAAAGGTTTAACAAGTTCTTCAATAAGAACTACAAGAGAGGCAAGGGCGAATCCTCCGAAGACACTCGGCTCTCCTCCAAGTCAAGGGAAGATAGGCCAACCAAGAGAACAGAGCATCAAAAGGCTGAATATCAAAGGGTTGACAATCCAAGAATGGAAAGAGTCGATCAAAAGGTTGAAAATCTATCTTTGGGAACCGTAGGCAACCAGGTCACTATGCCATTGATTGCCCATATCCTCGTAGTCAACAAATACGAGGAATGAAGAAGAAATAAAGGTCTTGAGAGAAAGAAGACAAGAAAAGAAAAAGGCAATGTTGGCTGCAGAGACTCTGAAAAACAGCCAAGTCAAGAGACACAACGGTGATTGAGAGAGTAGTGAAGCGACTACTCAAGTGACTCGAAGAAGAAGCCTTGATCCTGCGTTTGATGGCCAAGGAACAAGACCAGCTTTGAAGAAGATGAGGTACACTCGACTCATCACACTCGATTCTAGTGATAGTGATCGTGACACACACACTTCATCACCCACTCCGATCTTTATGATTCATTAGGCAAAATGATGAAAGATTTTGAACACATTAAATCCTCACACACACACTACTAAATGAGGAAAACGGCCTACTCAAAAGCAAAACTCACGGTGACTAAGGAGCCGAGTACTCTAAGTCAAATAGTCGATGAGAATGGAAGTTTAAAGACCGAAAATGTTAAGCTAATAGCGAGAAATAATCGCTATAGAAAATAGGGAAAATGACCTCAAAAATGTGATTGCCTCATTCACTAAGGCATCTAAATCATTGGATGATCTTATTATGAGTCAAAGAGAATGTGGAGACAAGACAAGGCTTAGGATTTAATTCCTCGTGCTATGTCAAGCTCCAAAAGTGATTTTGGAAAAAGGATCTTCTAGCAATGAAATATCTCAAAAATCCAAAACTCCAAATGGCGCACACACATTTATCCCAAAGCACAATAACAAACAAAGTGGCCTTGGTTATAAAGGAAAAGGAAAACATCCGATTAAGTGTCTTTGAGAGGGGCGGTGAGAAGAAATCCAGAGTTCCTCAAAGCAAACTCCAAACAGAAATACTCGTAATGAAGAAACAAAGCTACCAAAAACCCCGGAGAAGTTCTATATGAAAGAAACACACATGATGGGAATGGTAGAAAATACCCAAGCCAAGTGATTGGAATAATGTGAACTATCGAAAGACTATGGAATATAAGCCCAAATGGCAAAGGCCAAGAACTCAAAGAAAGGCCATTCCAAAGGTATAAGAGCTTTCATCAAAGCACACATATGCACCTAGGCACTACACTCGGAGATATCACAACTACCCAAACAAGGCAATTGCTAAAACACATATACAGGCATACGGACAAAAGAGACAATTTGTATGAACCTAGAATCCCCAAGCAATTTGCCAAAATTAATTATGATTATGGCGATCGATAGATGGCAACCCCTTAGAGTCAAACCATTTGGCTATAGGTTGGTTGGATCATCTTACAATACTAACCCCTCGGGACCCGACAAGTATGAGTACCTAAAACTTAATTTCCTTGTTTGCGGGTTCAATGAACATCCGAGTGCCAAGGAACTGGTACATGGATAGTGGCATTCCGGACATATATGACAGAAACAAGAAAAATCTATCAAAATTCAAGGAAGTCAGAGGTGCAAAAGTCATATTTGGAGGAAATGAAGCTCCGGGAGAAATAAGAGGCATTGGATCCATCAAGAAAAATGGATTAGAAATCACAGATGTTGCATATGTTGAAGGACTCAACTTCAACTTGATAAGCATCACCAACTCGTGACAAGGGTTATAATGTTGGATTTAACATGGGTATATGCCAAATCAAGGATCTTGAATCAAATGAAGTTGTGTTGCAAGGATGCGGACAAAAAGAACATGTATGTCGTGGATTGGTCAATCGCAACACCCATCACATGTCTTTTAGCAAAGAGCACAATGAATCAAGTTGGTTGTGGCACACAGTTTGAGTCACCTGAATTTCAAAACGATTAACAAGCTTGCCGGAAGCA
The DNA here is from genome assembly GCA_016081115.2 of Rehmannia glutinosa. Classification (NCBI taxonomy): domain Eukaryota; kingdom Viridiplantae; phylum Streptophyta; class Magnoliopsida; order Lamiales; family Orobanchaceae; genus Rehmannia; species Rehmannia glutinosa. The sequence continues at coordinate 152,678,998 of CM071926.1, forward strand.
ATCTTGTGGAAGGACTTCCGGACTCGTGATACAAGAAGGAGAGTATATGTGACGCATGTCGAAGGAAAACAAATCAAATCATCATTCAAAGAAAAGACATGTCCATCTTCAACAAGAATATTGCATCGCTACATATGGATCTATTTGGTCCAATTGAACCAACTAGCATAAGTGGGAAGAAATACACATTGGTGGTAGTAGATGACTACTCAAGATATACATGGACAATATTCATGTGTAAGAAGAAAGAAACTCTACTAAAACTACCACACGGTGATGAAGAGGATTCAAAATGAGAAGAGCCAAACCATTATCAAAATAAGATCGACAGGAGGAACCGAGTTTGTCAATGGTATAATAACTCAATATTGTATAGAAAATGGTATTGGTCATGAATTTATGCAGCAAAGGACTCCACAGCAGAATGGAGTTGCGAGAAAGAAGGAATAGAACTCAAAAAGAAGCAAAGCCAAGGACCATGTTAGTCAAGCGGGGGCTACCTAAAAGATTTTGAAATTTGAAGCAATAAACACAACATGCTACACTCAAAATAGATGCATGATAAAAGACGGTGACAAAGACTCCCATGAGATTTGGACGGGGAGAAAACCAAATGTTGCATATTTTAGAATATTTGGATGTAAATGCTTCATCCATAACAATGGCAAAGATAATTTGAAGGCTTTTGATGCTAAAGTTGATGAAGGTATCTTCTTGGGATACTCAATTTGAAAGCAAAGCCTACTGAGTACTAACAAGAGGACTATGGTTACTGAGAGGAATCCATTCATGTGGTGTTTGATGAGCCAAATGTAAATGGAGAAGACATTGAAGAGTCGGTGATAAGGTGAATCAACCAACCATGCGAGAAGAGTCCCTATGTCAATCTTTGAAGTCGAATTATAAACCCAGGATGAAGATGAGATAGCCGAGTCTCAAAAAGCAATTTGGAAAATCTGCACTAAGTGATGACGAGAGAGAGGCGATCAAAGCAACATAGCCGCAAGACGATCGAATCAGCTAACTTACTCCAACGATGTAAGATGGTGAGAGACCATCCACGAGAACTAGTCATTGGAGATATAAGAGAAGGTGTCAAAACAAGATCGAACTCAACAAGAAGCTATGTTCACATGCTTTATCTCACAAATAGATCCTAAAGATGTGTCACAAGCATTGGATGACACACATTGGATTCAAGCTATGCAAGAAGAGTGAATCGAGTTTGAAAGAAATAAAGTATGGGAATTAGTTCAAAGACCCACCCATCAAAATGTTATTGGCACTAAATGGGTGTTGAAACAAGATGAACGAGGAAGGTTCGTGGTAAGAAACAAAGCAAGATTAGTAGCCAAAGGATATTGCCAAGAAGAAGGGATAGATTTTGATGAAACATTTGCCCCGTAGCAAGATTGGAAGCTATAAGGATGTTTCTTGCCTATGCGACTCACAAGAATTGTATTGTATATCGATGGTTGTAAAGAGTGCATTCCGTAATGGTTTATTGGAAGAAAAAGTGTATGTTGAACAACCTCCAGGATTTGAGCAGAAGACTCTTGGAGATAAGGTATACAAACTCAAGAAAGCTCTATATGGATTGAAACAGCACCCGTGAGCATGGTATGATACTTTGTCACAATTCCCGATCGAGAACGGATTCACAAAAGGCAAAGTGGATAGAACACTCTTGAGAATTCAAGATGCGAAGAGTATATTGCTTGTTCAAATATATGTGGATGACATTATTTTTGGATCCACAAACAAAGAGTTGTGTGATAAATTTTCAAACCTCATGCAAAACAAATTCGGAATGAGCATGATGGGAGAGATGACATTCTTCCTTGGACTCCAAGTGAAACGGTGAAGGATGGAACCTTCATAAGTCGACAAAATACACCGGAGATTTAATGAAGAAATTTGGTATGGAAGAGAAGTCTTACGTGAAAATACCAATGAATACATCATCAAAATGTATATGGATGCAGATGGCAAGCCCAGCTGTAGATCAAACAAGATCTGAGCACTTATTGGATCATTGCTTTATCTCACGGCAAGCGGGCGGACATCACCTTTCTTTGTAGGTGTATGTGCAAGATTTCAATCTGCTCCAAAAAGAAAGCCACATGATCATGACCAAGAGAATCTTGAGATATTTGAAAGGAAGCCAAGAAGTTGGCTTATGGTATCAAAGGAAGGTGGATTCAAGCTAATTGGCTATTCGGACTACGACTATCTTTGGATGTAGAGTTGACGGGAAGAGCACCTCGAGGCACATGTCAAATGCTTGGAAACAAGGCTAATTTCTGGTTTAGCAAAAAGCAAAATTCAATAGCCACCTCTACACAAGCAGAATACATAGGCTGGGCACTGTTGTACCCAAGTCCTATGGATGAGACAAAGGTGAGAGACTATGAAGTTGAAGAAAAGGAAATTCCAATCATGTGTGATAACACAAGTGCAATTGCAATCACTCAAAATCTGTGTTGCACTCAAGAACAAAGCATATCGATGTCGATATCACTTCATAAGAGATCATGTTGAAAAGAAGGACATCACCTTGGAATATATTTCAAGCGATAAACAGGTTGGCGACATATTCACAAAACCATTATGCGAGTCAAGATTTGAAGAACTCAAGCATGAGTTAGGGTTAATTGGTGGTGCGACACTCGGAAGACTCAAAGAAAAGAAATGAAACACGAAAAGGGAAAAAGAGCTAACTCTCAAATCAATTAAGTGAAACAACCATATCGGAAAGCAAATGCAGGAGTTAGGCGACAATTTGAGTCACTAGGAGAACTGTGAGAAGAAAAGTTAAATCGGCTAAGGGATAAGTTTGAGTCATTTATAAGCAAAGTGACAAAAACGCCATCGTTTTTACTAAGCGGGAATGTTTTTAAGAATGACGTCGGCATAATTATGACGTGTCAGACAAAATCGCACACCAAGCTTATGATTGGATATAAATCTTTGCCGCATTAAATACGAGACATTAAATGCTAATCGGCGTGCAAAATCTAAGCCGTTGATTTTGATCACATTTCAAAAACCACCCGTCGTCCTTTCGGGAACCATACTTAAACCATTTTCGTCCATTTCTCTCACACATTACCAAAAGCTGTTCATTTTCTCTCAAAAGCAAAGGCAAAAACTCTCTCAAAAATCCTATCAAACTTCAAATCATCTTCTAAGTTTCATTCGGTGAAATCTTGGAAAATGGCATCTACTCACGATTTTGTCAAGATGGGAAAGCAAATCCACAAGGGTCTCTTGTGGATTTCGAGAGAATGGTCAAACAGGGGGTCCGATGACTCCTCATAAAGAAGATCGCTAAAAACTCGACATGTCCGGGCTAAAACCATTTCGACGATGGAGTTTCCGATGACCTATGTGGAAGAGGTCGCACAGCGATTCTCGTGACGCTGAAATTCACGATGAGGGGATCAAATCCTCTGTTCACGGGAAGGAGTTCATCATCACCGCCAAGGATATGGTAGAACACTTGCTCATTCCGGCGGAAGGAGCACCAGGAATCAATGAAGCTGATGTTGACTTGGTGCTTTGCTTGGAAGGAAGTAGCCAAGACCGACTATCTTTGAAAAGATAGTCTACACTGACTAACAAGAGGTTTGAAAGAGGACTACCACAAATTGTTGGACATCGTTTCCAAATGCATAGACATTAAATTTGGCACTTTGACCAAGCGTCAGCGAAATTGATCGTAATGGTGCGATCATTGAAGAAAAAGAAAGTGAATCTGGCTGAGTTTGTCTACGGCGGACTCTGCGAGAATGTAGGGAATAAATCCTTCAAGGAGGCGGAATGTTTGGAGGTTCCCTAGGATACGGTGCAGTGATTGGCGGTGATGGAGGTAAAAGGAGTCCCTCTTCGACATGGAAAGGCGTTCCATGTAAACAAGAGGATGTTCGAGATCAAACCTCTCAGCGCACAAAAGAGAGCCTACACTAAGAGAGTTGATACGAGTGAGGGGGAATCGGTGACCACTGAAGATCTGTTCCCTCTCTCCACCTAAGAAGAAGGCTGCCCTGTTTGCTAAGAGAAGCTATTGCCCCTGCAGCAAAGAAAAACAAATCTGCTCCCCGCCCTGCCAGAGTCACCGCCCCCAGCCGTGTCTCCCGCCCTGCCGCATGATGGAGAAGAACCATTAATCCCTTCTCCGGTGATCAAGAAGAAGAGGAGCGCCCACAACAAAGGAAGGCAACTACCTCTAAGACATCTGCGAAGGCATTCACCTTCAATGAACCAGGAGGAAGTGGAGCGAGAAATCCCTTTGGTTAAAACAAAGAGAAGAAGAAGACTTTCAAGCTCTCCGAGCTTGAAAAGACAAAGTTGAGTCTGTCACTCGGCCTAGAGAAGATACCCGAGGCTAGCTGGAGAAGTAGAGTCTCGAAGTAATTGATGAAAGCAGCCAAGTCGCGAGGTTGATCGCAGAGGCAACTTGAAGACCCGGATGTAGTCGATGCAAAGTGAGGAACAAAGAATGGTGAGGCGTGAATCACCTATTGACGGGGTTGTTTCTCCACCGTAATGCAGGCTTTGAAGGTGTTGAGCGGCGAAGTCTGCTACCCTCAATACACGGAAACGAGGGCGGCAAGAGGATGATGAAGACGATGTAATCATGCACTCTCCATTGTATCCGGACATCCAAAATCGTCTGCGAGAGTGGAGAAAATGGAAGTTGAGCCACATTTGTCAGTGCGGTTTCAATATCCAAAGTTCATTCATTGAGGAAGAAGAACTCTTGATTTCTTGAGGTGGACACTGATCTTTGCAAGCCCTTGACGAGGATAATTGCATAAATATCCGGAAATTCGAAAAGAGAATGAACGGGCTAAAAAAATTTGAGGAGACGCGAGAGGCACGTGAGAAGGCCCGGCCTCGCTTCTATCACCTAAGCACCCACAGCATACACATCCTCACTTTGACGTCATATCGAAAGTGATGAGGATCTGGACCGTGTTCTTTGCCGCTTACGGAAAGAATTGCAAATGCAAAGACGCAATGCGAGAATCTAGAATCCTTCATGAACAAAGAATGATGGAGGGACGGGAGAGTCCTCCAAAACAGTGGAGATAGACCCAATGGGAGTGGTGCGACATATTGCCACCGTTATTCCGCCACCACTTTTGACTCACTCGGAAGAAGGAACTAAGGAATGGCGATGGCGGGATAGTGGGGACCCCGATCGAGCCAACCCCTAATGAAGGTGTCTTACCACCGCCCCAACTACTGAATACTCAATGGGAACAGTAGGGAGTCCGGAGACGAGTGACCCATTCCAAGTCACTCGGTGGTGTGCCAACCGAGGGGGAAACTCCCCTCCAGCTGCAAGGTCGGATGATGTTGCGGTGACTCCACAATGAATCTAGGAGGCGAAGTGGAGAAGGAACAAACACAAAGTACACGATAAGTTGTCATCGGCGAGGATCGACGATTGAGATCTGTCTCGGTGAGTGCCAACTACTCTCGAAGGCTAATATTTTGTTGATGCGGTCGAGGCGGGGAAGGAATAGCCACGAGAGTTAACACTGGCGATTTAAAGTGCAATCCATGGAGTTGAGACTCCAATGGATGCCACCGCATGAAAGACCCTAAGGCGGTGACACCGTCGAAAGGGATGTCAAGTGCCTTGCGATTGAGGCTGCGGGAGGTAATGAAGGCCAACGGGAGGTTGAGACTTCCGGGGTAAAGAAATTTGTCAGAACATCCCTCCTGCTATCATTGATCCATTAGAAAAGGAGATAAGTGCGCTTCACGATTCCCAGGATAATCTCGATGTAACCTCTGGGATCGGAAGGAGACGATGAAAGCCGAGTCATCCCGGTGGTCGATCCAAAAGACTCGGTGAGGATGTTCCAACCACGAGTAAGTCGACCTCAAGTCTACTCGTCAAACTTACAACTTTGATGATGAGCCACCCATGGAAATCTCATCATCGTCCGATGACGCTCCGATAAGGCCGAGGACGGTCAACTCACGTGGAAAAACCAGTGAGACCAATGAAGTTGTTGATACTGGTGAGGCTCGGCAAGTTGGGTCAACTTCACAATGCAGACCCAAACCAAACAGAGTCCAGCTCGCGAGGCTCCCCAAGGCGCAGCGGAGTTCGACTCCACAAGGAACTTCACGAGCACCACTCATCATTGAACAAATTCCAGTTACTCGTGATGATCCCTTTGTAGAATCATTTCCCTTCTCTCGGAGGTACCCGACCTCCGAAGAGTCGAAAAAGAGATCTCGAGCGCTTCCACAGACGAGATCCTGTCATTCCATCGATACCATCGTTCGGTGACTATGATTTTGATCTTTGGCCGTCACCGCAACAGAGGGAACATCTAAAGTTCGGGAGGTGTTCAAAGCATTATTTACTGAAATTGAACGGATGGAGAGGCACCAGGCCTCAATGGACATGAGACGGATAACAGAGATGCCAACCTACTCTGGCGACTTGAGAGGCATAATAGTCGAGAATCTGGGAGTGGTGGCAAAGAAGAAACAATGCGTGTGGAACAAGCTAGATATTTGAGAACATTGTTCAACAAGTTGTTGTCCGGCGAGTGAGAATGTTGATGCAAAGACAAAATTGAGAGAACACATTGAGCACATGCATGAATCTCACACTCTTTGAGATAAAGGCTGGCTGCGTGAGCAAAATAAGAATGAGCTCCTACGTATGGAAGAAAACATGGATCGAAAATTCAGCCTTCTCATGGCGAGATGAAGTTAATTAAATCTGAATCCAACGCTACTCGCTCGAGTTTGCGCTGCATACTCCGCAGCAGACTCGAAGCGAGAACATGGCTATCAGCAGACTCGACTTCCGCTTGCTAGTTTGTTTCGGGGTTCCTCTCTCCTTTGATGATGCCAAAAAGGGGGAAGAGGAATACCTAAAAATCTTGAAGGGATCGAAGTTGAGAAAGATGGATCGATTGTGAAGGAAAAGACAGTGAGGAAGTTTCAAGAGAAAAGAAAGGGAAGTCTGTTGAGGGGGAAGGATCGAGATGTGACCTTGATGATTGCACAAACCCCCAACAAGGTCTTGTCTGGTGATATTATCGAAGCAAACTCCCGATGACTCGCCACTCCAACACTCTGCTTTGTACCTATGGCCGACAAGAAAAGCGATTGAAGCGGGGATGGAGGAAGTGGAAGGAAGGATGAATGCCCGAGTTATGGATATTTTGAAACAACATGGAGGCATTCCGGTGAGACAGAGACACTCATGCCATCTCGGATGCCGGGGAATCGAGCAAGATCGGTTGATGAATTTAAAACGCCGCATCCGAAGGATACTTCGCAAACATGTCCATGGCTCAAGCACGGGACTTATCTTGGGAAAAGGGTATCACACTATGTGAAGAAGGCGACAGCGACAGACTCACCGGCAATCACTCTGCTTTGGTCACTCCGCTAGTCACTCGGTGGGAAAAAGAAGGCCCCAAAGACAATACACGCTAGAGGAAGAGGTAGAGGAAGAAGCGGTGGTGGAGGGAGAGGTTTGGACACCAGACCCGCCCAAAAACATTGAGTACATAGATCCAGGCAAAAGAGGAGGGATCTACCGGGCTGGTTTTTGTGAAGTAGCCAATCGCAAGTGGCTAAGAACAATCTTGAGTATGTGAAAAGAATTGAAGAAGAAAATAAAAGACAAACTCAGCTATGGGAGGAGAGACAAGAAAGAATAAGAAGATATGAAGTGCCGGAAGGCGTATGAAAAGAAGAAGAAAGCGGTGAAGATGAGAAAAAGAAAAGAAGACGAGGAAGATGTGACAGAAGAAGAAGAAGAAGAAAAAGAAGGAGGAAGCGAAGGAGATGAAGTGTTGCTATCCACCCCTTCATGTATTTTACTACGTAAATACATTTTATGTAAGTCTTTTGTAATAAATCAGTAAATTCTCTATTTTTGCGTAGACATAGATGTTTGCTCACGATACACTTTGTATGTGATTGTGTAAAGGACAAGAATGTTATGATCAATAAAAGAATTGATTCTACGCATACATTCTCTGTGAATGCACTATCTGTATGTATCTTTGCTATTTACACTTTGAATGTATAAGTTTTGGCATCATCAAAAAGGGGAAATTGTTGGGAAATTTATTGTTTAGATTTTGATGAATGCCATGTAAAACTTAGAATAGAAAGTTGGCACCCCATTTTTGTTGTAAACTGCATTGTAATAAATAGATTGGTCAAGCCGAGTTAAGTCGATATGCCTAAACATGCAAGAAGATAATCTTGGAGACTAGAAGGAAGACTCCGATCTGCGAGACAACCGAGTATGGCAAAGAAGAGAAGACGGGAACTCGATGAAGGTATAGTGAGATGCGGTGAGTAAAGTATCGTCAAGTCAACTCAAGATAGCCAAGTCTCAAGTTAAAGTGATGAAGAGTCATCCAATGATTGGAAGTCGACTCTAAGTCACCTGGGGAAAGCAAGGAAATGCGGTCAAGTCGAGATAATGAAAGAGATCCATTGCACGTAAATCAAGAGAATTACTTAAACAAGTAATACCTCCATGCTACCTTTCTTGAAGTGCTCGATCCCGAAGCGTGCAAAAGGAATAAACAATGTGAAGCAGCGCACCATGTCGAACTACGAAAAAGTCAAGAACAATTCATACGAGGAAGTGGCAATTCAAGGATCGCAACAAGACAAGCCAACGACCACAAGTGTCTTTTGAGAATAAGCCTATCTCTTCAACGGGCAAATTTTCAAAAGAACACTATAAAAGCCGAGGAGTTTATTTGAGAGAATGTTGGTTACCTTGACATTAAAAAAAAAAAAACAAATACGAGCTAGAAAAGCAATATCGTAACCAAAAATATTCTCAAATCATTCAAGTTCAATCCTCAAGCCTAAACTACGAAGGAAATCAATCCAACACTCACCTGTAAAGGAAAGATAACTTCAATCGGTTGAAGAGGAAATTATTGAAGAATCAAGGGGTCTACATTCCACAGAGGATTGTAGGAAGGTTCAAGGTCGAACCGGTCTCAAGTTTTGGAGGGCTTCGTGATCAAATCCAAAGAGCTTGAGCAAGTGGGCTGTAGTACCAAGGTAGCGCCTGTGAAGAAGTTGAGTCGCACGAGAAGCCAAGCTGCGTGACCAAGGCATCTCGGACCGAGTCCCAAAGGATCAAGTCATTTGTGTGATCAAGACTTGTATCTCGGACGGGTGTTACCACACTGTATACCGATCAATACCTAGTGGATTCCTCCGGGAGTTGGAGAAGAGAGGAGTAGAAGAATTACCCCATTTTCGAACCTCTATAAAAACTTATCGTGTCATTTACATTTCAAAGACTTTAATTCCTGCATCTTATTTATTTAACTCTCTTGATAAATTTGCTATCCACTTGATAATCTCTAAGTACTAAACCAAGTTTAAGGATGTTAAGTCTTTCATTTGAAAACAAACTACGAGTTGAACTAAGTCTTTAATCTTAACAATTTGAGTTATTCTATCAACGGCTCGGTCGAGTTTGTTGAGTGACTAACTCTCTTGATTAACCAAATTAGTGTCCACCAAGGACACAATTGTGTAGTATCAACTCGAACATTTAAAAGGACTAAATCGAAAAGTTGGTAAGGTTTATTCAACCCCCTTCTAAACCTTACACTCACACCCCTTGGGACCTACAACTCCATTAGAATATAGAGGAAAAATAGTTTACACGGAACACATTAGCAACAATAGTCTTGCTAGGTTTTCCACCTATACAATGATTACTTAAGAAATGGATATGACACTCATAAGAGATCCTCAATTTCTGGAACTTGAAAATTATCTCACCACACAATATGATTTTAGTGATGCAGATAATTAAGAATTAATATTTGAAATATAGGAAAAATAGTTTGACAATAAACACAAATTAACAACAATATATAGAAGGTGTTTGGCTCAGTTTTTAATCTCTTCAAAAACATCTTATAAGATGTTTGAGTTCTTATAAGTTGTTTAAATTTGTTTGGTAATGTTTTTAGAAAAATATTTTATAAACTCGCAGAATAAGATGTCAGGAGCTTATAAGCTGTTTTTAGAAAAGTAGGAGAACCCAACTCTTTTGCAAAATAATATCTTATTTCAACAACCTCCTTCAATTTTGACTATTTTAATTATAAAATTGTCATTACTAACATCTTAAAAGGTACACCATCTTATCCAAACATTTCAACAACTTATTTCTTAAAATAAAATCTAACATCTCATAAGCTGTAAAAACAACTTATAAGGTATAGGAGCTTATAAGATTTTTTAAATAAGCTTAGTCAAACACCCTCATAGTCTTACTAGACTTACACCGATACAACGAGTACTTAGTAAATCAATAGGACACTGAAGGAGATCTGAAGAATTCGTGAATGGCTTGCCTTGTATTGATATGATTCAGCTACATAAATACACAAAAGAATAGGAGAAAAAAAAAGAAAACTGGAAAAAATCAATTACAACTATAATTCTTATCTAATCCCTAAAATCATGATTATTCTAATCTAGTTCCTAAAAACATGTTTAACCATATATACGATATATTAAGAGAAAATAATATCTAAATATATCTCAATACCCCCCTCAAGTTGGAGCATGAGGATTGTAAATGCCCAACTTGGAAAGCAGAAACTGAAATTGACGTGTCCCCAAAGGCTTGGTAAAGATGTCAGCAAGTTGAACCGTGGTAGGAACATATGAAGGAAGAATAGTTCCATCTTGGATAGCATCACGAACAAAGTGACAGTCTGCTTCAATGTGCTTTGTTCGTTCATGAAAAACATGATTCTGTGCAATATGTAAAGCCGACTGGCTATCACAATATAGACCAATAACAGCAGGATGCTGAATCCCCAAGCTAAGAAGAAGGCCCTTCAACTATTTCAATTCACAAGTAAGAGAATCCATAGAGCGATATTCGGCCACTGCCGAAGAACGTGCCACAATAGGTTGTTTCTTGGTTTTCCAGGAAATTGGGGAATGACCAAGAAACACAAGCCAACCTGTGAGAGAGCGACGAGTAAGAGGACAAGCTGCCCAATCATAATCACACCAATCTGTCAGAGAAAGAGAGCTATCAGTTCGAAGTAAAATCCCTTGTCCAGGAGAACCCTTCAAATAGCGAACAACACGCAAAGCTGCTTCCCAATGTTCCTGTCGCGGTTCTTGCAGAAACTGTGATAAGATGTGGACAGAGTATGCCAAATCAGGACGAGTGACTGTTAAGTATATTAAACGTCCAACCAAACGATGATAAGGTTCCGGATTAGACAAAGAATCACCAGAAGCATGAGCCAGCCGATGGTTTTTCTCAATAGGAAAAGATGCAGGCTTGGCACCTAGAAGACCAGTCTCAGAAATAATGTCAAGAGAATACTTTCATTGACAAAGAAATATACCATCAAGACTTCGTGCCACCTCAATCCCGAGGAAATATTTAAGAACCCCGAGATCCTTCATATGAAAACATGTGCTCAGATAGTTCTTAAAGACTCTCAAAGCACCAGAATTATTCCCAGAAATAATTAAATCATCAACGTACACCAAAACTTTAATTTGAATATCACCCTTAGTATAAGTAAAGAGAGAATAATCAGAATAAGATTGTAGAAAACCATACTATTTTAAAGCAATAACAAGTTTGGCAAACCAACACCTTGGGGCTGTTTAAAGCCATATAATGACTTTCGAAGCGACACACCATATCAGGTTGAGAAGACCTAAAACCAGGAGAAAGCTTCATATAGACTTCCTCATTGAGATCCCCGTGCAAAAGGCATTATGCACGCGTCCATCCGATGCGGCTCCCAATTTTTAGATCTTTGCAATGGCTAAGAACGCACGAACCGTGACCATCTTTGCAACAGGTGCAAAAGTCTCATTATAATCAATCCCAACAATTTGATGATTACCAAAAACAACCAACCGAGTTATACTTGATTTTATAAACCCATTGACTACCAAGAGCGCGTTTACCAGGAGGTAATTTTTCCATAGTCCAAGTACCATTATCTTCTAAAGCATGAATTTCTGTTTGCATAGCATGACGCCATCCTACATCTGCCATAGCCTCTTTAAATGATTTCGGTTCACAACCTGTTGTAACAGCGGCAAGAAATTTCCGGTGGCTAACAGAAAATTTTGCACAATTAATATAATGTGTTATAGGAAAGGGCGTACCTGAGGAAGTGAATGGCGCGGGTGAATTTAGAGTAGATGGACTTTTTGTGATAACAGTGTTAGTAACATAGTCACGAAGCCGAATAGATGGAACCTTTTCATGGAATCCTCGTCCTATGTGAGTTTCATTGATAGAATCCGGAGCAGTCCCTGTTGGCCCCCTGTAGGTGAACGTTGGAGTGGAGATGTGGGTTGAACTGGACTTTGTTCAACATCTAGGCCAGAATGTGATTCATTGGCAGCTGGAGGGAAAGCGGAAGGAGGCTCTAAAGTTGTAGTTGTTGGGCTTTGGGTGGTGACAGGTAGTGGAGAGGATTCGTTTGTGAGCTCAAATTCATTAGACAATGATGCATGATTCCCCAAAATATCAAAATCATCATTACCCAAATTCGTGCTTCCAGAATTATATTCAGAACAAATAGGAGCAGGACTATTTTCAGCAAAAGAAAATTGATTTTCAAAGAACTTAACATCCCTAGAAACAAAAAAACTTTTATTCTCAAGATCAAAAAGTCTCCACCCTTTCTTACCAAAAGGATACCCAACAAAGATACATTTTCGACTTTGACTTGCAAATTTATCATTCTTAGCTCGTTGATTATGAGCATAACATAAAGAACCAAACACTCGCAAGTCATCAAATTGGGCAAGGTATTAAATAAAATTTCATAAGGTGTTTTATTCTGAAGAACACTGGAGGGTGTTCGATTGATCAAATGAGACGCAAGACATATTCACCCCAAAAATAAAGAGGAAGGTGACTTTGGAAATGCAAGGCCCGTGCCACTATTAAAATATGATGGTGCTTTCGTTCAACTGTCATTCTCTTTGTGGAGTTCCCACACAAGAGGTTTGAAATAAAATCCCATTTGAAAGAAAAAAGTCATCAAAGCAGTTAAACTTCGTCCCATTATCACTTGAACAATCTTAACCTTTTGATCAAATTGTCGATCCACCATAGCAAAAATGACATAAACATTTTAAATACCTCCAATTATCAATCAACAAATAAACCCATACAAACTCGGGAAAAATCATCCACAATAGTAAAAAATAACGAGCCCCCGCAAAAGAAAATCGTATTATAAGGACCCCATAAATCACAATGAATCAATTCAAAAATTCGAGAGGCCTTATGATCACTAAGAGAAAAAGAATCACGAGATTGTTTGGCACGAGGGCACACATCACATTCCTTATTTAATTTATCACTAGAATTACGTAAGAAAGGTAATGACTTTACTACTTTCTCTGAAGGATGTCCAAGACGTTGATGCCAAAGTTCCAACAAAGATGAAGAACCATCCACTGAAATAGCTTGCACTGTAGACGGTTGCCGGAAGTAGTAAAGTCCATCTCTCCGTTCACCCGTTCCAATCAGCTTCCTCGTATGACGGTCTGTATAACACATATATGAGAAGTAAATTGTACAAAACAATGCATGTCATCAATGAGTTGTGTAACAGAAATTAAGTTGCAGTGCAAGTTAGGGACATAAAGAACATTTTTAAGATACAATCCGTCCAAGAGCCTCACAGTTCCCTCTTTAGTAGCAATTATCTTTTGGCCATCAGGGAGTCCAACGGGGCATGCAACAATATCATGAACATCAAACAAATATGATGCATCCCCCGTCACATGATTAGAAGCACCAGTGTCAATAATCCAAGAAACCATAGAAAACTCACCATGTAAACGATCAGTAGAGGATTGAGCATTACCAAACATAGTAGCTATAGTCTACCATTGTTCCGCACTCAAATTAGGAAGAGAGACAGGAGTGTTTGTACCATCTACCGCCACCGCTCGCACATTAGCTCCTCTACCACGACCAGCTGCGGGTGAGTTTGTACCATGACCACCACCTCCTTCGCCACGAGTATGAGTGGCTCCTTTAGTGCGGGGTCTATCGCCCCACCATTCTGGATACCCAAGAAGCTGAAAACATGTAACAATGTCATGTCCGGATCGATTACAATGAGAACACATAAGCCCGATTTATCAATTTTATTTGATTTTGCTCGCCACGCCCTTCCTTCCGGACGGCGAATAGCAAAACCCACCACTTACGGTAATGATTCTTGAGCATGAGTAATTCCACGAACACGTTCTTCTTGACTAATTTGTTGATAGGCACGATCAAGAGAAGGTAAAGGTTCTTGGGACAACAAATTAGTACGTAATGGGGCATAATAATCAGAATTTAAACCCATCAAAAATTGATGAAAATGTCCATTATTTAAATCTGTTTTCATGTACCTTGGATTGCTCACACTTAGCCAAATTAGTTTTTAAGCTGGTGAATTCGAGGCCCATTAACGACAGAGAAGCGAGCCTGCAATTCATCCCACAAAAGTTTAGCATCATCATAAAAGGAGATAGTAGACTTAACCTCCTGATCAATAGTATTCATTAGCCAAGAAACAAGCATTGAGTGAATGGTAAGCCAATCCTCCATTGTGAAAGGTGCTTTAGGTTCCATAATCGTTCCATCGACGAAGCCGTATTTTCGGCGAGATAGTAGAGCAAGACGCACAGACTTTGCCCATTCATCATATTTGTCGTGTCGAAGACGAACTATAGTAATGAGATCTCCAGGTCTATCTTGTGAGCCAAGAAAAAAAGGAGACGTATGGTCATTTCGAGAAGATGAAGATGGAGTCTTATTAGTTTTATCGGTGTCGTCAGCCATATCGATCGTGTATCTTAGCCGTGTGGCTTTGATACCATGAAGAATTCATGAATGGCTTGCCTTGTATTGATATGATTCAGCTACATAAATACACAAAAGAATAGGAAAAAAAAGGAAACTGGAAAAAATCAATTACATCTATAATTCTAATCTAATCCCTAAAATCACGATTATTCTAATCTAGTTCCTAAAAACATGTTTAACCATATATACGATACATTAAGAGAAAATAATATCTAAATATATCTCAATAAGATCCTCAATTTTCTGTCATAAACTTGAAAATTATCTAACCACACAATTTGATTTTTGTGATGCAAATAAACAAGAATCCCATATTTTTATAATTGCGGCCGCAAAATGTCCATACTTACTCAATCTTGTTTGTGATAATCAATAAAGTTCAAGCATACATTGTCTCTAACTAGCAGTGGGATATAATTAAGACAAAATATGGACGAAAAATGCTTGTGTTTGGCTTTTGACTCTTTCGAAGCTTAAGCATTAGTCAACTTCTGATACTGGATGACAAGAAGAATAAACAAAACATGGATTCAGATGGGGAAGAAGAAAGTTTGACATGAAAAGGCAATCACAATGGGAACAAGCGATAATAGAAGTGATTAACGACTTTACTCTCAACAAGCTATATATATATAAATAGACGACTCTACTCAACAGGCTACAGGCTATAGATGTAAAGAGGTAAGCAAACAACGCGGATTTTGATTTCTCAATACGTACCTTATAAGATATAAAGATACTGTAATTTTAGGTTATAGCTAGCCATCTTTCATTGTTTCTTTTTGTTCTTTAGAAAATTTGACATTCAATATTAGTTATCTAACATAGTTCTTTTTCTTAAAATCTAAATTTAAATTCCAACAAAGACACAAAAAGATCAATTGGTCTGAAATTTGATCGATTCAATTCAATTGGTTTTAAAAAAAACATTTTTTCAGTTAAAACGATTAATATTGGTCAAATAAGTTAAACCATGATTATTATTAATTTATTTTAAACTTCGATCATTAAATTTGATATTTTGTTAAATGGGACGAGATTATTTGAATTTGAAACATTTTAAATATTTTATATCTGACTATTTATTCATTCTTATTTTAAATATATTATAAATAATTAATAGATTATATTATTATTTTATATAATCTACAATAAATATAATAAATATTTATAGACTGGTTATATTGATGGTTTAAACTGCCTAATCAACCAATAACAATATCAATTTATGGGCTTGAGATTGCGTGTTATATGTTCTTGGGAAAATGACACAAATACCCACCTTTTTATGATTGGTACCTGCAAAATACTGAGATTTAACCAAAATTACCTAACAATACGTTGACCGCATTCTAATATCAACTAATATGCTCAAAGCCAACACATTCCCACACAATACGCTGCATATAAAAACAACCACCAAAACAGATTTGCAGATCCACGACGCAACAGTCGAAAACAAGTGCGCAAACACTTTGCGAAGGAGAAGAACAAACAGTGCGACTGTACGAGCAAAGGAAGAAGAATCGAACTGCAAATTAGTAAAAAAAAGAATAAAGCACAACAAAAAACAAGGTACCAAACACCAATTTCGAAAAAACAATGCTTACTTATTTTGAAAAAATATTGTATACATCACTGCGCATCTATTTCCACATGCAAATTTATAATTGAACATATATATTAATATATATACATCAGATGAAATTGAGATTGTACTATGAATTTGCGAATACAAAATTTGATCAAAATGAGTGATTCAAATATTATAAAATGCTTATTTTGTTCAAAACTTAATACAACATCCTAAAAAGTTTGATCATGATGAAAATCTACCATCAAAATGTTTGTATCTCAAAAAAATGTATACAATCATTTAGATAATTGTTTCAAAGTTGTTTCATTGTTGTTTCAAAAGTGTTTCTATTCTGCATGGGAAGCACATTGATTCCTTGTGCAGGGAATTTGTTTCATTTTTGTTTCAACGATGTTTCATTCATGTTTCAAATAGGATAAAATTCTACAGTACCATGGATAAAGTTCCAGCAGTAGTATACCACAAGGGAGAATGGGCAGAGAACACGAATTATATCAACTTTGAGATAACGGGGATCCTGATTCCAATAGATTGCACTTTCAGCACCCTACATGAAATTTTAGAACAACAATTACAGGTCAACAGAGATGAGGAAAGAATGCAGATTAAGTACAAACTGAGAGAATCTCTGCCACCATTAAAGATTGAAAATGACTTCCACCTGAAGTTCTATTTGGAAGTAAAAAGCAAAGAAGAAGATTGGATGAAGATCCCTATGTACATAGACCTACTAGTTAATTCAGAAAACCAATTACTCGTGAAATCAAAAGAGACAAGCTTGCAAGAAACAACACATCAAAATGCAATGAAGGGAACCAACAACATATCAGTAGAGAGTTCAACAATGGAAAATATGGGCCAAAATCTCATTGACTACATTGACTATGCAAACCTAATCAGCAAAAATATGGTCCAAGAAACAATGGAAATCCAAGATCTATTAATTGTGAAGAACAAATCCAAATAGGAAATATTTACAACAACAAGGACGAATAGATAAAACACATCAGCTGTTTTGCATTGAAAAATCACTTCCAGTATAAGGTCAAAAAATCGTGCAACAAGCAATACCACATAAAGTGCCTGGATGAAAATTGCAATTGGCATTTGAAAGTGTCATCAAGAACAAGGACAACAAAGTTCATAGTAAGAAAATACGACAACAACCATACTTGTCCGCTCGATATGAGAATGAATGACAATAGACAAGCTACAACAAAAATGGTTGGAGACATTATCAAATCAAAGTACCTAAACAACATCAAAACAGTGTACACACCAACAGATATAATAAGAGACATGAAGGATGAGCATGGAATAAGTCTCGACTACAGAAAGGCTTGGAGATCAAAAGAAAAAACACTCGAAATAATAAGGGAGAGGCTGGATGAATCTTATCAAAAACTACCAGCTTATCTTTACATGTTGGAGAAAACAAATCCCAGATCGACGTGAAATAGTAAGAAAAAAGGATAACACATTTCTATTCTTGTTCATGGCTTAAATGCATCAATAAATGGATGGAAACATTGTAGGCCAGTGGTTGTTGTTGATGGTACATTTCTGAAAGCAAGTTACGGGGGGACTTTGTTGTCTGCATGCACGCAGGATGGGAATGGGAGCATTTTTCCATTGGCTTTTGCAAGAGTGGATTCTGAAAATGATGGATCTTGGGTATGGTTTTTCACAAAATTTAGACAAACTTTTGGTCTCAGGGAAAACATGTGCATAGTCTCAGACAGACATATCAACATAGAAACATCAATAAATGAGGTACAAATTATAAAATGTTTCCTGAGGTTATGTTTCAAATATGTTTCTTTAATGTTTCATATATAGGTTTCAAAAATATTTTCAGTCACAAACATTCTGGAAAAAAAACATTATTTTAATGATTAGGTGTATCCTAAAGTATCCCATGGACTGTGCATGTATCATCTCCTAAACAATTTGAAAGCAAACTTCAAAAAGAAAAACAACGAAATAAGGGAGTCATTCATAGCAGCAGCAAAAGCCTACACGAAGGACGGATTTGAAAAATAAATATCTGCACTAGACAGAGTGAACATCAATATTACACCTTACTTGTCCGCCATCGGATACGAGAAATGGATACGACTACACTGTCGCAACAAAAGATACTTTCTCATGACATCCAACATTGCAGAGTTGTTGAATGCAACAACTGTAGCAGGGAGATACCTACCTGTAACAACATTGCTCGAGTACGCGAGATCCTTAGTTCAAGATTGGACATGCAGACATCGAAATAAAGCAAGATCAACATTTACAAGAATGACAAAAATAGCTGAAGACATATGGGGAAAAACTACACCATTTCTCTAAATTTAAGAGTAATTTACTACAAATCCGGAATAGGCCTCTTGTTTCAAAATTGTTTCTCACATGTTTCATTTCTGTTTCCAGTGAAAAGATCAAATGATTTTCTCTTTAAAGTCATAGAATCGAAAAAAATATTTGTTGTGGACCTTGAGAAAAGGACTTGCACATGCAACAGGTTCCAAATGGATAAAATTCCTCGTCCACATGCTATAGCAGTACTAAAAGAATTGAATGAAGATCCGTATCAGTACTGCTCGACATACTACATGAAGGAAACAATGGAAGCCACTTATTAAAAAACAATGTATCCAATCACGTGTGAAGATAACTGGATCCTGACACCTGAAATTGAAACCATGTGGACCCTTCCACTAGAAGGCAAGGTCAAATCTGGAAGGCCAAAGAAAAGAAGACACAAGGCAGTTTGGGAGAAAATTTTCAAAAATAAATGCGGAAGGTATGGGCAACATGGACACAATAGACATACATGCAGGAATCAACCAAAAACAAGATGCATTTAATAACACCATATTCCAATTGCTTACATACGTGTCAAGCTAGACAAATTAATACAATGGAACACAACACAATTATCTCAATAAAAACTCATTCATGTTGCTTTATAATTTCTTATTTGTTTCCGATATTTTTGTATTGCTGCAAATCATGTAAAACACAAAAACCAAGCATACAAAAACTAAAAAACTAAAACCTTCCAAATATCCATGAAATGCCAAAAATAAAATCATACATACTGTTCCACAAAACCTCATAGTGACTCGGATTCTATCACATACATAATTCAAATACTCTAAAAACTAACTAGAAATATAGACATTACCAAATAACTGTACTAACAAACCATTAAAATATAAGTAAAAGCATATTGTTCCATGTGACCATAACACAAATCTCATACAAAATTTTTCTTTAACAACAATTTCCTTGCTTCAATAGGAAGTGGGGGATGATTTCAATATCATTGTCGTCTTCGTCTCTGTTCTACTGCTTCAGCCTTGCGTGATTGTATAGCAGGTGAGTATACCTCATCCGTTCTCTTTCAATATCAAAGTCTTCCTCCGACATTTGCTTCCCAGAGATGAAATACTCTGCATAGCAAGCTACAAATACTCCACAATCGCTAAAAAAAGGGGGGACATGTTAAAAACATAATATAAAAAAATAAACAAAAAATAAAACAGAAATAAAATAGGATACAGACAAGAATATTACTTTTCATTTGGACAGAAATATCCCTAACAACCACAATCTTCATTGGGAAGTTAATGTCAGCAGAGTAAAGGCCAGAGCTAAGAGCAATGTCATGGCACTCTTCGTAGAATTCTACCATTGAGATAAAATGGGGCAACATCACACTATAGGCCGATAGCTTTCTAGATATTTTAACAGGAGTCCTGATGAATCGATAAAACAAGAATTAAAGCAAAGTACTTGAATAGAGAAAGAAAATATTAACTTCAATTATCCTTAATCATCACATAAAAGTGTTTATTAACCTACTCCCAAACCCGGAATCACAAGATGTTTAGCCGGACATTGAAGATAAACAATTCATAGACAAATTATTCATAATCAAAATCTAACTAATTGAAATAACGATACGATGGAATGAGTGACTCGGGGATGATGACGATCTCTCGATCTATCTTCAATCCTCGAAGGTGTGGTTGCGGTCTTGATCGATCTCTCGAAGTTTCGATTGAAAACTGCTCTTTTCTCTCGGTTTCTAGGGTAAAATCGGTGTGTCCTTGTTTGTCAGGGCGCCCGCGTCTATTTGTACTTTGTTTGGATCGAAACCTACCACGAAATGAGTGAAACTCTATTTTTCCATGAGAGGGCACGGTTGTGCCCTTTGGCACCCTTGACTCGTCTTGGGTGCCGAACCGATCTTCCAAATTTCGAAGAGAGCATGGGCGTCTTTGATATGGCACGGGCTGCCCGTGCTCTAGGTCGAACACTTTCTTCTTCAGGTATAGGTTGAGCACGGGCGTGCTAAGGAAGCACGTCGTGCCCGTGCTCACCTGTATCATCAAACACTTGGCTATTTTCTTCCGTTTCTTGCCCGGTTCGTCCGACTTCTCCTTGATTCGACTCCAAACTTCGTCTAACATGTCAAGTATTGGCGGTTGCAATGCCCGATTTGTTGCCAAAATGCTACAATTATAGATAAATTCCTACAAAACGAGCAAAGCGTAATCCTTTTCCACAAAACAGGAATAAAACCCTATTTACTCATATAATGCATGCATATCAACACATTCTAGCCAAAATTAAGCCCAAAATACATGCAAAATACATGTCAATCAACTGTACAGATAAATAATTCTCTCTTGAATGCTCAACTTCTCCAGGATCCAGTGTTCCATGTCGACGCAGTGAATGGGAAACAAGATATTATCAACCTCGGACCACTGATTTCCACAACCTATATCCAAACCCATAATATAGTCAACCACAGAAGAATTCAATTAATCATGGAAGTATCGAATTTTTTCTTCTTCCTCTTGTTGACAAGGGTGAATCGGCCGTAGATACTCTGCATGCATCTATCAAAGATCAGGTTCGTGGTAGTAAATCTCACAGCACAATGCCCGTACATATACTTTTTGCGTATGTAATAGAACAACACGTCCATATGCTGAAAAAGGAGCAAACAAAGAGTAAGAACACAAAAACAAAAATACGAAAATAGTAACTTACCGAAGAAGACAAGTACTCGTCAACATAGTACAGGCTATGAAACCATGATTTTTGCTTCACCTCGCATACGCCCAGCTTTAACGAGGGATCAATCTTGTCATCCTCTTCCGAATAACGTTTTGGCCTAAAACATGAATAAGTTAAAAAATTACAATAATATTTCATAATCATTGCAAAACAGAATAACAAATATTACCCTTGCGAAACAAAACCTTCCGAAAGCCACTCACTCAGACCATCATTAAAATCATCCAAACCGTCATAACTTTTACCAAGGCTATCATCCAATGGGCACATTCCTTTAACCAACACTACTGGAGGCTTCTTGCCAGCATCCAAGGTCGCATCTTTCTCCTGATGAGTCGATTCCAAATCAATGTCCCCCAACTGAAATCCCCCAACTACTTTCCCAATCACATCACCAGATGATACAAAGTGAGTGATGAAAGGAGTTACGGATGGCAATTTCCTCCGAACCCGATGGAGGATCCGATACCCGATCCTAACGGAGGAGGGTATGGAGGGTAGTTTTGTACCCGATTAAATAAATGGGTACGTGGGTATGGGGATTTTCGGGTATGGATATGGAGGTGGGTCTAGGTACATCCTACCCATACCCTACCCGATACCCGATTAAATAATAATATCGTATATATATAATATCTACATATATATTTATTTATAATATTTTACGTATATTTTTTTATTTATACAACTCTATTTATTTATATTTAAAAAAAGATTTTTTTCCCCAAGTCCCAACCAAATCTACTAACCCACTAACACTTTCTTTTAATCCTTTTTAATATTTTGCTATATTTCTATAATATTTAGTTTGCTAATTCTTATCTTTTTTTTTTATTCTTTAGTAAATATCTATATCTCTATTTAAATAACTCAAATTTCTCTTAAAAAAAAGAAATATCTTAAAATTTTAAAAATACAATTGTAAGTGGTAACATGGTATGGGTAGGGTATGAATACCAAATCCTCCAATGGGTATGGGGATGGGTATGAAAACTGAATACCTGATGGGTATGGGTATGGGGATGGGTATGAATATAATAAATAGGGATGGGGATGGATAATATAGAATCCTACCCGAATCCTACCCATTGCCATCCCTAAAAGGAGTTCTCACAGCAACAGAGGGTTTTGAAACCCTCTTAGCAATAGGAGATTGAGGAACAGGTAATGCATCCGACCCTTTGACACCAGCCTGCAATAGAACAAGATACAAAACTATTATAAACAAAATATAAATGATAAATTCAATGTCAAAAACAAACTAGAGGCAAATATTAGGAACCAACCATTCCAAAAACGACTTGAGTTCTTTGCATTCACAATAGAATCAAATTGAGATGGGTGAGATCATCAAATTTTAAGACCCAATGAATCCATGTTCAACATGAACATTAAGGCCCCTGTGATTCAACACCAACCTCACGAAATCTTACTTGAATCAAACGGAATTTTATCAATATTTTCTGCAAAATCCATCAAACCACTGGCAGCAAGTCCCTCACCGTCATTACTAACCCCTCTATCCATCGACAAATCAATTTCACTACCAACGACAATTCCCTCACCCTCATTTACAATCCCTTCAACAATAGACTCAACCCTCCCTGACATCACCACCAATATTGCCACCTTCCAAAGCCTCTGATTTTTTTTTTTTTTCAAAGCCCACCTTATTGACAGGGGAGAATCTTGGCTCGCTTAGTCCTTTCAAAACAAGAAAGGTCAACAATCTCCTTAGAAAATGGCACAACATGAGTTTTAACATGTTGATCATCCACTCCCATTGACTCCTTCTCAGACTCTGAAGCGGACGCTGACAACATTTTATTATCTTGTACCCCAACAACCTTGTCAGCTTCATCCAGCCCATCACCAACCTAAAAAGCAAAAGTAAAAAATATTATAAATCAAAACAAACAAGCAACAAAGACAAAAAAAACATAATGAAACACACGGTGGACAAAAAAATAAGGTTACCTGAAGTTTCCCCTTAATGGCAGACAACTCAGAGAGAACAGTTTTAAACTGCTCTTCCAATATTTTATTAACGGAGTTCTTGAAAACTTTCAACTCCTTGGCCAATTTATCATGCTTCCGAACAACATCCTCCAACGTGTAGTTCGATCCCAACTCAACATCCGGCTCCTTCGTCTTCCGATTACCAATGACAAAGTCCCCATCAACCGAATCAAACGAATACTTGGACTCATCAAAAAGGTTCCAATATGCAACTGCAATCTCTCTTCATCTGATGGCCAAATATTCATCAACTTCAACTAAAACAAAGGAAAAAAAAAAGGTTAGAAACAACACAAACATATATGAAACAATTATGAAACAAAAGAAACAAAAAAATAAAAAAGTAATGTATTACCTGTTCCGCAGAACAGTTGAAAATCATCATATCGAGATCATCTAACCTCAAATTCTTATCTCTACCAGATAATGGACAATCCCAATTCAGAATACGAGGGATACTCCGCCCGATACGGTTGCAAATTTTATTGTTCACCTCTGAACAACATTCGTAGAACCATATCTGGAAAGCCAGAGGAAAGCCTTTAATTCTGTAAAATTTAGTGCGTTTAGCAGCAGGCTTCAAATCCTCGTCCTGAGGCTGCTTCCTGTGGAGCACTTGTTCCCTTAGTTCTCTGATTGTAAGGTTAAACAAATCCCTTCCCCAGGGATATGTGTTAAAATCTTCACTATCAACTAAATCAAAAAATTCCATATTAACAGAAGTCCCGGTAGAAGAAAACAGAAAAAATACAAAAAATACAACAAAGCCATCTTCAGGGCATCATCATCATTTTTCCCCCATACTTGTAATCTAAACCACTCCTCAATTGACTGCCTAGAGAATTTTATTGAGCGAGGAAAAATATCTCTAGAATAACTCGAAGTAATATCATCCCCATGAGCAGAGGGCCTTTCCTAACACACTTGACCCGTGACTAGGGCAAACTCCCTAATACCAAATCTCAATATTTTACCACAAATCGACACTAGTATCTTATCCTTCCGCGAATGAACAACTGCCTCTTCAACAACAAATGCACAAGTTGATTTTGGAAATCAACTTCATGCATGTCTAGAAAAAAAAAAAAAAAATGAAACAAGACGCTAAACGCATCCAACTACTACGGTGGGATAACTTGTCCTTCAAATTTTTAATCACTTCAAAAGAAAACCCAAGTATTTATCCTAGCGGTGTACCAATCTTCCGGATCAATCAAACACTAATAACCCTAGAAACAACAAGGAAACAACAAATAAACAACACATCTTGTACATAAAATTTTGAAAAGGAAAAACAACAACGAGGATCAACAAAGATAGAAACATACCGGAAACAACACGTAAAAAACAAAAACAAAACAAAAATCATAGAACACTAAAATAACAAAAATAGATCCAGTAAATAAAGATGAAAACAATATACCCAACGTCCAATCCTCTAAAACTAACAACCTTCTTTTTAGGAGATTTTGCCTTGACAACTTATTTTCCAACATCATCGCGGTGTTTCATCTTTCTCTTTTTAGACGATAAAGGAACTAGGGCTTCAGATTTCGAACCGCTTCTCAAAGCTCTTGAACTAGTCTCAGCCTTCTTCTCCATTTTCATTCGAAGTAGAAAGGGTTTATTCGAAGCCATGATATAAATATGAAACCAAAAACCACAAAAAAAAACCAATTTCAAAAGCAGCATTTTCCACAGACGGTTTTGAGAGAGAATCACGGAGAAGTTAACGAAGCAGTTGCCAGAATCATACACCAAGCTGGGCAAAAATGGCGGACATGCAAGGCAGGAACCGAGACGTCGAGATGAAGATACGAGAGAGAGAGAAATGATAGATTAGACTCGAAAGGACTTGAGAGCGTATTTAGGGAAAAAAGTAAAAAAGAGCGTAAAACATTAATGAAAAGCGTATAAATGGGGTGAGTTAGTAAATTGGGGAACCGATCAATAATAAGGATATTTTGTGTAATTTTCCCTATTTCTTACTAGTCTTTTACCCGCGCAATGCACATGGGGAATATATGTTAGGTTTCTATTTTGTATTGTTACATGTACATTTTTCTGATAGTTCTATGAATTCTATCTCCTGCATTTAAGGATGGGAACATCATCATGTGGAACCATCCCCGTTGGTAACCGAATAGAATGGGACGGAGAATCCCTGGTTAATTCGGGTATAAGAGCGGAGACGAGTATTCACAACTTCTCTATAAAATGGGGATTCTTCCCTTCCCCATTTCACCCAAATATGTATATTATATTATCTATTATTAATATTAATTCTTTTTATAATTTTTTATTTTGTTAATTCTAAAAATTAAATCCAGAAATCTTTACATTTTTACTTGTACTTATTCTTTATTTTATAACTTATGGAATTATGTTATCTATGTTTTTTCCTAAAGAAAATAGTGATTGTAAAATGTTAAAAATTTAAAAAAAATAATTAAAAGATAAATATAATTAATTTGATTATAAATCATAGATATTGAATATTTATAAGAAAAATATTTTAACTGTCAAATGTTTATTTTTTTACTATCCCAATATTGAATATTAAATAAATTGAATTTTTTCAATACAATCAACAATAAATTCATTTCAAAATTACAATACTTTTTGGGGTTTAATTAGGAAGCTAAATAATTATCAATATTATTAAAGGAATTAAACAATAACCTTGCTTTATATTTAACAATGCAATTTCAAGGGAAATAAAATATTTCTAGAAAAATAAAAACTATTTTTTATATATATACATATATATAAAAAAAATATCAAACAGTCAAATTCATATCTAATTTCAAATGTACAACTTTAAAACTTGAATCAAAACACATTGATAAATATAAAAAATAATTTCTATTAATATGAAAAGTATGTTAGTAAGTAAAATATAATTTCCTATATATGGAATACTATTATGAGTATAAATTCGTATTAAATAAATATTAATTTTCTTATTACATAAATATATATAATGATATGTATTTTTATATATGTGACATATAAAATTTGGATACACATTTTGAGATATGTTCTTCATTAAAATTAAGTGTTTTTGATTGAATATAATCAATTTAAATATACTTCTATATAATTATTAAAAAATGGGCTAAGCCTAAATAACAACTATACATATATAAAAAATAACCAAAATACATGAATATACAAATTGATGTCCAATAGTCCGAATACATAATTTTTAAAGCCCATTATAAAATACAAAATAATGAGTAAATATTTCTTATTTTTAGTTATTATATATGCAATATGGGTGTCAAACTGAAGATTATAAAAAGATGACTAATTTGATATTTTATACGTCAAAAAAACAGATCAAAAACAAAAATATTATTTTTCTGTTTAAAAAAAGTTAAAAGATAAATATAATAATTAATACAGTACACACGTAAATCTGGAAAGCTAATTTTACATAATTCTATTTTTTTATATGATTTTAAGATGTGATTATGAAAGAAAGTTGACTACCAAATATAATGAAATAACTAATATTTATCACTTCTTATTTTTATAAATATTTTTATTACTTTTTATAATAACTACAAAAGGCGAAAAAATTACGATTTACTATTTCCAACGACTTCTCTTTTTATATATACTAGATGAGCCCCCGTGCGATGCACGTGCTATATTAATAATCAATAGAGCTGTCAAATGGGCCACAACTTGGGCTGGGTGATGCTGGTCCGTTGAGCCAAAGAGAAAAAGCAGGTTGAGTCGAGTTGAAATTCCATTAGGCCGTTATTTTTAAGACATAACCCATGTAAATACACTGAAATGACCAAACTGCCGACTTTTCGGGGCTAACAGGTTGTGCCAAATAGGTCCAGTCGTTTCGGCCCTCCAAAAATATAGTCAATCCGGCCTTTTCATTCGTCCGACCTGTTCTTATACCTCTAAAAAAAGATAGTTGTATTCATATCAATTCATACTCAATAGTCTGTAACAATAGTTATCCGTCCGACAAAATATTGCATCATCAACAATGGACTGTGTTGACGGTGGACGTTAAATTATATATATAGATTTAAATATAACATAAATATTGGACACATTAAGATATATTAATGGTTGATTGGATATCATTCTCGTATATAGAGATTTGTAAAATAAACAATAGATATGTTAAGCTATGTTGGTGGGTGGGAAATTATTATTGCATATATAAATTTTAATATATAATTTTATATATTTTTAAGAAAAATATAATTAATTTTTTTATTAAAATATAAGGGACAATATTTTTTTGTAACCTGAATTTTGGTTGTTTTTACAATTTACAACCTAAACTATTTATTTTTATAATTAGCAACCTAACTTTGCAAGTTTTTCATTTTGCAACCTCCGGTCAACCGAAGTTAGAATATTCCAGGAATATTCTTGGAATATTCCGGATCACATGATGAATATTCATGGTATATTCCAATTTCGGCTGGTCGGAGGTTGCAAAATAAAAAACCCACAAAATTTAAGTTGCTAATTACAAAAATAAATAGTTTAGGTTGCAAAGTGAAAAAATGGTGAAAGTCCAGGTTGCAAAAAAATATTTTCCCAAAATATAATTTATTGTTTGGAGAATATTAACTTTGTAATATTAAATATCTATCTTAAAAAAATTATATATGCTCATGATATATATAATTTTTTTTGTATCATTAGAAAATACATAGAGTTTTATTAAAATATTTTTTAATCACTAATAATGTACAAAATATGTTAAATTTTTAAGAATAAAATATAATATTATATTATGTTATAGATTGTAAATCATTCCACAATACATGGACAACAATCATGCTTAAATTAGATTGTAAATCATTTTAAAATAGAGTGAAAAAACATTAATAATTTAAGAAGATTTTGTCATTGATGGAAATCATTTTCTTTAATTAAATAGTCATAGAAATTCATTTTAGGCAATAGCTTTTAGGTGGAAAAGCAAATATAGAAACATGTTCGTTATTTTATCAACCCTATATACTAAAAGAGAAAACAATGGTGATACATGTCATCACCTCATTAATTTTGACATATGTCAACTCCTCATTCTCCTAATTTCACATGTCTACTTTATAATTATCCATGGGGCATCGCTATCTACAAATTAAAGGTGAATTGATAATATATTTTTGAATTTTTGAATCTAAAAGATTACAAATTCAAAAGATAATAACAACTTTAAGAGATAAGAAGTAATCTAAATATCAAGGATTCATTTATGCTATCATTTTAAATTATTATCTTTCAAAAATATATCTAGTTTATATGCACCTTTTAATTTTCGATTTATGCTAACTCCAACGTATATTTCAAATTACTCTTATTAAATCCATGTTTGACCCACTAACCAATTATATTCACGATTAAATAAATAATTCAATCCAAATTATAATCAAATTAAATAAGCTCATTATCGATATAAATGAGCATATCCCAACAATTAAAATTAAAATAAACTAATTTATTCAATTGTCTATCTGAGGCCGGATAATGATTATACTACAGGATCCTATCAAATTATCTTTAATTTTCTCAACAAATTCGAGAAACACATCAAGGAATCTAACAACTAATAGAAATTGGGGTTTTACATACATTTAAAAATATTATCTTTCAAAAGTATATTTGGTTTATATGCACCTTTTATTTGATTTTTTTCTACTACGAGATTCAAATTTCAACTCTAAAAGATAAAATATAAATACCAAAATAAAGAAATTTCTCACAATATCAACTCTAAAAGATAAATTATAATCCCAAATATAAATTATTTTATCACAATCTCACGGTCATCTTCGTGTGGCCATATCGAGAGCTAAGAATATAAGAGGTTTGAGAATTCTTTGTTGTGACAAAGACGGCACACTTGAAAATAGCTAGAACAAATAGTGTAGTTTACAAATAAGTTTTTCAGAATCTGAAGTGAACTATTTGTATGATACTCTTCTAATTTTTAATTTCTTTTTTTTAATATTTTCAATTAATATTTTGTATTTCCTATAATTATTACAAATAAATTTGTGACACTAAAATTTTAATTTTAGACAAATTTCGTGTAACACACGGGTGTCTTTGTTCTAGTATATATATATATATATAGTTATAGATTCCATGTATATTATGTTGTATTAGATAAATGATATGTGTATGAGATGATAACATAATTGTACACATATATCATATATGTACCACATATTTTTAAGGCAAAAACTCGGGAAAGACCGTCTTACGGGTCGGATCTGTAAGACGGATCCCCATTGACCCACTTTGACCCGACCCGCAATTTTTTTTTTAAAAATTCAACTTGCCTTCTCGGATCACGCTACCCGGACTACCTATTACCCAACCTACCCTACGTTCCAAAGTAGTTCCTTCTTCGCCTACCGTTCTTCCTGGTTTTTTTCTTCCGCTCCTTCAAATTTCTTGCTTTCAATTCGAGTTCTTTTTCTCGGTTTTACGGAGTTCTAACCTTGTGCTGTTGCTCCGAGATAACAACTGGTAAGTACATTTTTATTTTTCTCTGTTTTTTTTGTTTTTGTTCGATTCTAGGGTTTCGATTTTGTTCGATTTTTTGTTTTTTTTTTTTCGAATGGCATTGCGTTTGTGTTTGTCCTCAACGGTGTATATAGTGTTTGGTCGTTGCTTTGAAGCTTCCAAGTTTGCAGCTATTTCATTTGTATTTGTTTCGCAAGTTTTCTATATTTGTTTCGAAAATCATAAATTGTAGAGGAGATTTTCTGCTTCCTATGTGCTCTGATGGTAGTTTGTGTAGTTCTGTTGGCAGTTTTACGATTCCTTCATTTTTTTTCTATATTGGAAATGTAGGTTATTTTAGAGAAATTTGGCTATGTTCCTGTCTATTTTGAATTCATGTCTCAGTGTGTTTTTTACCACTAAGAAAATTTGCTTATGTCTTTGTTTATTTCAATTCATGGCTCGGTGTGTTTTTTATACATTGCTCAGTGTGTCTTTTATAGCCTTAATATATAAGTATATGCATCTTGGAAGAATCATATTTAATGCTTACTAGTATCATAAATTGGATTTAATGTACCATTTACAGATTTAATATATTGCGAGTTCCATTGCTCGGTGTCTTTTTATGGCTTTGAATCATAAGTATATGCATCTTAGAAGTATCATATTTAATGCTTACTAGTATCATAAATTAGATGTAATGTATCATTTCTAGATGTACTACATTGCGATCCCATGGTTGTCTTGTGTTTTCGTCAAATTTCATGGTTTTTGAGTTTTTACATTTATTTGTAGGTTTACATTACGATTGAAGATGGTACGTGAGAAGATATTGATAACAAGGAGAGGTAGGGGGAGGGGTAGGGGAAGGGGTAGGGTGGACCCCCAAGATGATGATATAAAGGATGAAATAAAGGAATCTCCAGTTATTGATAATCCAGGTATAAAAGCTGGTGCTGAGACGTCGACGAGTCAAGCTGTAGGTGGAATGTCGGCTAATGAAGCTCTTGTTAAAGAAAGCCCTGCTGATTCAGTAATGAAAGGACCCCCTACTGAAACCCGTGATGATACAGTATTGAAGGGACCCCCTGCTGAAACACCTGCTGATATATTAATGAAGGAAGCCCCTGCTGGAACGTCGAAAAATGAAACTTCGACGCAGGGAAAAGTTGATGAGGAAGAAATAATTCTGGATAAGGGTGTTGGTGATGTATCTAAGAGACGATTGAGTAAGGATGCTGGGACAAAAAAATCACCGGCGAAAAAAATGAGCAAGGCTGTTGGTGACAAAAAAGTTGCTAGCAAAAATCCTCGAAAGAAAGAAAAGCTATCCGACGACGATACGAACAGGTCAGTGTAGTTGAAAGTACTAGTTTTTGATTTCAAAGTATCATTAATTTTGTGAAAAGTATCAGTCTATGCTATATATATCTCTTATGTAAAGTACGTGTATTTTAATCATTTAAATAAATCAGTGTTTTATATGCTAGAAGTATCATTTTGAGTAGTATCTAAAACTTATTTAAAAGTATCAGATATTTTTGAATCATTTAAATAAATCAGTGTTTTAAATGCTAGAAGTATCATTTTGAGTAGTATCTAAAATTTATTTAAAAGTATCAGATATTTATTCAAAAGTACCATTTTGTTATCTAAATAGTGTCATATTTCATACATGAAAGTTTCACAAAACAATATATGTGATTGTATTAATTATATATTATTTATTTTTTTGCGGCGACTTTCTTACCCAATGTAGACTGGGGTTTATTTGATGTTGTGAAGTCTTTGGTGATAGTCAAATAGAGGATGTGAAGAATATTGGGTTTGGTGGGTTATGAACCTTAATGTTCATCATTTACCCGCTCAAATGATTCCGGGCTGGTTCAAAGGTTTAATGGAAAGAGTCGGTTGCTTAGTATTGATGAGAGGACGAGGTTTGTCATTCTGCGAAGCGACATTTATGATGTTTTCATGCTACCGAGGACTGACCAAGGGAAGTTTTAGTTTTCAAACGGAATGATAGTTTAGATCCAATTGTTGAATTTAAGAAAAAAGTTGGTATTGAT
This sequence comes from Rehmannia glutinosa, assembly GCA_016081115.2. Lineage (NCBI taxonomy): Eukaryota > Viridiplantae > Streptophyta > Magnoliopsida > Lamiales > Orobanchaceae > Rehmannia > Rehmannia glutinosa. The sequence goes on from CM071926.1 coordinate 152,711,189, forward strand.
GGGACTTCTAGTGTTGGCACTTTGAAGTCCAAGTTGATGGGTGAATTTAAACAAGGAGGTGATGACTTTAAACGAATGTTTGTTTTGTATAGTTTATCTACTTTGTTGACCCCGACCGCAAATAGATTTGTTGATGTCTCGTGCTTTTAAGTTTGTTGGATGTGGATGCCATTTCACATTTTGATTGGTGTTCACTTGTGTTGGAAAGACTTGGAAGGCGGTTGATAATTTTAACAAGAAATCAACCACCCATATAAGTGGATGTATTACGCGCCTGCAGATCATATATTTGCATCGTCTTAAATGGCAAGGAGTTCTTTGAACCATTTGATCTCCTCTCATTCAAGATCGACGACGCAACGCATTAGAAAGCGCGTGAAAGAAGAGAGGAGTGCTGGAGAGTTTGGCCAGGGGGAGTGGGTGGAGGATGTTTTTCCTATTTCTAGGAAAACGAAGCCTGTTGTTGAAGAGAAAATAAGCAGTTCGACCGATGGAGGTAAAGATGAGAGGGGAAAGGTGGGTAAAGAACATGTTGAGAAGGAAAAATCTGAGAATTTTGATGAATCTTCAAGAATCATCAAGTTTGTACTACCGAGTGGGCAAGCGATTGATGATGAGATTGAGAAAATCGCTAAAAATGTAAGTTAAATGTAACATTTACATCCGTCCTAAAGTAATAATCCTGAAAAAGTATCATTTTTTGATGAAAACGTATCCTTTTTTGATGAAAAAGTATTACAACATTTGCAGGGGGTGCACAAAGCCTGTTTGTTGTTGAAAAGGGACATGGAAGTCATAAGCCATGTCCATATGGAGAGACTTCGATCTAAAAATGCAATGAACAGCAAATACTTCTTCATCACCCGATGATGAGTTCTTCTCAAGTGCAAAACTTCACGAGTATATCGATGAAGTTGTGAAGAATTTTCGTAAGATGAAAGAACGTAATGAGCCGATGCCTAGTTTTGACCTTTTAACCCCGATACAGAGTCACCCGTTGTTGAAGAACTACCTACCTACGAAGCAAATATTGATGATGACGTAATCAAGGAATGGATGATAGTAAAATTGATGAAGTAATTCAAGGTCGGGTTAAACATGCAGAGCAAGTCGAAAGCGATTCAGTACTATATATAAAGTATTAGTTAAATTTGAAAAGTATCTTTTTGTTTGAATAAGTATCTCTTTCATTATAATAAGTATCTATTTTTTTAGAGAAAAGTATCAGTTTTTTTCAAATAATTATCTGTTTTCTTTGAATAAGTGTCATTTTATTTGATAAATTATATATCTGATGTGTTCTATCAAACAGGTGGTTCTTGGCCTATAAACGAAAAAGAGCTCTTTTCGCTTCTCAATTTATGAAGAAGAATAATCGTTATTTGGTTGGAATGACCCGGAAAGAGAGAGACATTGTTGATTTCTGTTTTTTTCCACATAGTCCTAAAATAGAGTAAGTAACATTGAGACTTATTAGATATCCCCTTTTTGATGAGAAATGTCATGTTGATTATTTTTATTGTTTTTACTCAGTTCAAATGTGTTTGCAAATGCTGGAGAGTTTTTTGTTCCCTTTAAGGATGGGATTGATTCATTTGAATGACTCGAGCTTGATTTATGTTAATGTGATTGACATATGGTCTGTCATCTTAAACAAAAAAGCAGTTGGGCCCAACGATCCAAAACACTTTTATTTCAACACTCAGCACTCTGTAAGTAGTATCTATTTTCTTTTTTTTTTTTATATTTTTATGTCGGTCAGTTTTTTTTATTTTTTATTTTTTGCCGAACAGCTATATCTTGTTGATCATTTCCAAGGAAAAATTGTGCTAGAGATCTCAGAGGTTGTTGGAGGGTGTTCATGAGGTTGTTGAACAAACCCAATCTGAATGAAGTGGATCGTGTAAGAATAACTTTAGTTTTTTATTTGAAAAGTATCTCTTTATTTGTGAAAAGTATCTCTATATGTATGAAAAGTGTCTCTTTTTCCTTTAAGGTATTAAAAGCTGTAATGATGAAGTATTTGTTTTTGTAAATATGTAGATATTTGTTCCATATTGTTACGAAAATCACTTTGTTGCTGTGGTGATTAATTTTGTTGAGAAGAAAATTCAATACCTCGACAATCTGGTGCACAATGAAGCTGTTGTTGATGAATATTACGGGCTTGCGACTTTGGTGGTAAAGTGTCATTATTATTATATATGAAGTTTACTTGAATTGAGTTGTAATACATCTTGTTCTTTGACAGCAAATCCAAATGGCTCTGTTTCTAGAAGAGGAAAATCACGCCAAAGCTCATGAAGTTGCGTCATATTCCTTTGAAAATGTTTCTTTTCCGTGGCAAAGAAATGACAGGAATATTGACTGTGGTGTGTTTCTAATGCACCACATGGAAAACTTTGTGGGTAATGTTTACTCAATTTCGGATTTGTGCAAGGTATGAACACTGTTTAGAAAAATAATATGTAGTTTACAATTATTTTTATTTGTTTTGATATTATTTTTTTTTCTTTTTTGTTTTGAAGCCTGTTGAAAGACGCAAGCTAAGAGTCGATCTTGTCGTGCAAGAATTATCCTGTCTCGATCCGAACGAGTCAAGGTGCAAATGGAAAAGGATGTTCTTAAATTTATCAATGACTTCAAGGAACCCCTTAAGGAGTGCCCCAAGAAACGCCCCAAAAAGCGAGAAGAAATGAACTCGTAGAATTTTAATCACAAACATCTTGATTATGTATTTTGTCCCATAGATTTGCGGTTGGGTTTTGCAAATGTTCTCAATTGTATTTCCTTTCGTCATTTTGACATGATTCTCGATTTATTTTGGCAATCAAAAAGTTAATAAGATTTTATTTGTAGTTCAATATGATGAGATCTTTCTTAAAGTATCATCTATAATGGAAAAAGTATCTGTTTTTATTTAAAAAGTACCATAAATCTGCAATTTTCGAGTCTTGCAAACAAACTTATTCGCACATGTGACACATTTGGAAATACATGAAAAACTAAAAAGTATCATGTATAATCTAGAAAGTATCACTATTTATGTAAAAAGTAACATTTCTTTAATGCAATATAAAATATGAAACCATAACATTTGATCTTGAAAGTATCATAGTTAGAATCAAAAGTATCACTAATTCGCACAACAGGTGACACATTTGGAAATACATGAAAAACTAAAAAGTATCATGTATAATCGAAAGTATCACTATTTATGTAAAAAGTAACATTTCTTTAATGCAATATAAAAGATGAAACCATAACATTTGATCTTGAAAGTAACATAGTTAGAATCAAAAGTATCACTAATTGCTTCAAAAGTACCAAAATTACATTCGTAATCTTTAAAAAATTATCTAAAATAATCGAGCATTTAGAGTCTTGGAACCAAACTCCTTGGGTTGAGAAAATCCATCACATCACAGCGTTGTTTTATTCTTGCTCTTTTCCAAACTACCCTTTATCCTACCAATGGTATGGTACTTGTTGGAATTGATCTTGATGACTTGAATTCATCATTTTGTTCTTTCATTCTCCAATTCTTCACTAGTTCTTTGAAAATACCAAAAAAATCTGTCAAGCTTGTCGCCTTCTTTGCATTGAAGCCCATTGCATTATTAGTACTTTCGCTCCTTTGTGAAGAAAGTATTTAAAGTAAAAGAAGTCCTTACTTAAAGTGTGCACCATTTGTCCTTTAGTTCATACAATCGTTTGAACCATGTGTGTTCCTCCAACTCGTATGTAGAAATCATGTTACTCCAACAAGTTTCAAACTCAAATTCGTCGTTACATCCTGATAAGCATTTCCTAAATGCATTCTTAAATGAATTGTTGCTCTTCAACTGTCCAAAACCGCTCATGACATTTTGGTAAAGATGCCCATTGGCATAATCTATGCTTTGTGCCAGGGAAAACCTACATGAAAGTAATGACATAGTTAAAGTAACACTTTTTCGCTTACAAGTATCTGTTTTAGGAAGTAAAGTATCATAATTTTTAAACAGGCACAAACCAGAAACACAGATGTAAAAGATCACACAAAATGATTACAAAATAGAAGTAACAGTTTACGCATAATCTATTCTTCGTGCAGGGAAAACCTACATGAAAGTAATGTCATAGTTAAAGTAACACTTTTTAGCTTACAAGTATCTGTTTTAGGAAGTAAAGTATCATAATGTTTTAAACAGTACATGGACTGTAAAACACAGATGTAAAAGATCACACAAAATGATTACAAAATAGAAGTAATAGTTTTATGCTTTAAAGTATCTCAGTATATTGAGTTAAAGTATCATACCTTTTCTATTGCATTAGAAATTGCCTGGTCTTGATCAAAGTGAAAATAGTGATTGGACACTTCCTCCCATGGATTTCTTGAAAACCTCGAAAAGCCACTCAAATGATTGATTTTTCATTTGATAAGAATGCAAAACCAAACATCACATTTTTCCAATGATTGTTGATGCCAACAAATGGAGCACAAATCAAATTGTATTTATTAAATGCGATATGTAGTGTAAAATACTACTACATCTCCAAATATATCGTAATCTTCTCTCATCATTGAGTCTCTCCAAAAACATTGCTTAATTTGGCCATATCGTCTAATTTAACTCTAAAACAAAAGTCCTCCTCCTCGGATTGTCGTTCATACAACATTTCAACTAATATCTGTGCATCCCCACCTTCTATTTCTTTCAGTTTCAAACGATTTACAAAATTTAGATGATCTTTGATAGTGTGTCCAACACTTTCATCGCCACCCGCTTCATGTGCCATATACCTATAAAAATCTGTTGGTCTCATTCAGGAAGAAACCATATCTTCTATGACTTTGCCCTTTTCACTTGTAATTTTTCTTTCAGGGCGATGAAGGTGGCTCCACTCTTTCCTAGTAAGTGGATGATTGTGTTCTATAATATGACTCAAAACCTCATAAAGACCTTCTTCATTTAGTTTCACTCTCATTGTAGCATTACATCTTGTACGTGTAACAATAAAATTTTTCTTTTTTTTTCATTGTTGGAGTTTATTCTCGATTTCCGATCTCTTAAACCCCTCACAAGAGAAAGACATAAAGTATTTCTCCGACAACTCCATCAGATTGTGTCCTAGTTGTTGCTTTGCGTAACACTAAATCCTAGTTTACGATCGTGATCGCAATACAATTTATGCATATCATCTCTTTGCCTTCCTTTTAATCCCAACTAGAGAACCGGATATATCAACAATGTCGTTCATGTATTCTCGTGAACATTTCAATTAAACACAGTTCATGTTAAAATAGAAATGATACCTTTTTATTAAAATGTAATACTTTTGCATTAATATCTAATACTGCCTCCACCGGTTCTCGAGACTGTTCAAGTAGTGTCCACATCATTTATATCTTCATCTCCAATGACTTCTATCTGTTCTTCATCACTAGAAACAACAACTACCGAATCCAATTTTTCACCTATAAGTAGGAAATAAATAAAAAAAAATAAGAGATGATTTTTTTGAATATGTTAATATAAGTTTGTTAAATTCCAAAATGTTCTAAAGTATCTCTTTTCATTGCAAAAGTACCATATTGAAATTCAATAGTATCATTATTTGTGATTAGTACCACCTTTACAGCAAAAGGTATGGATCATGCAACAAAACTTAGTGCATTACCTTACTGAATGAGTAAATCATTTGCATCTTCATTCTCCATTGCAGAAGTTGTCTTTGTAATCAATATTTGTTGTTCAATGTAGTAATAAGTAACGCTTTTTGGTAGAACTTTTGTATGTATATAAAATCGAACTGGATTGGAGCTTCAAGAAGGTGAAAATTCCATAGAAAACCGAACTTTTGATTTTTGAAACTCAAAGAAGGTCGAACTTCAAAAGAATATGCAATTTTTGAACATGTTTTACTTCTTTGTTAAAGAAATTACTGATAAATTGCAAAAGTTTTACTGAAGATTTCGAGTTGGAGCAGCGGGGAAGATGAGATTGGTTTGAGTGTGGGCGCGTCGACTAGGGCTTGAGTGCGGGCGCGTCGACTAGGGTTTGGGGTGAATGTGTGGGCGCGCGTTGCGGGTGGGGTAATCGAGGTACAGGTGTTTTGGGCCATCGTATTCCTTAGATTTAGGATCCTTTGAATTGGTGGAGCAATGATTTTTTTTTTTTTTTAATTGCTGACTGGATCTGGTTGGATCCAGCGAGCTGGGGCGGGCGGGCGGGTTCGGGATCCGTCTTACGGAATAGGATCCGAAAGGCCCTCTGAGACCATCTCTATTTTTAAAACATTAGTTTTACCCCAAAAAGAAAAGTAAAAGGAGATGGAAAAATAGAAAAAGACATGAATTGAAACATTTTGATTGCGTTCGCGGTGGTATATAAGGTTTGTTGGCTGGCTTACAACTCCCATTAGCCGCCCGTAGTTTGATATCGGCACAGTTTCGACGATTTTGAGCTAGGTTACAGCTCTGCGCTTTCCCCCTCACCAAGCAAATTTGTTCGTTTCAGGTTTTCAGGTAATTGAATCCAAAATTCATTGGAAGCCCTTTGGCTTATAAATTGCTTTATTGTTTGGGCGTTTAGGAATGAGACTTGTAACGTGTTATTGCTGTTTTGCGCAGTCGTGATCGAGATGGCCAACGAAGGGATTTCCGTTGAAATCCGTCCGGAGGAGGCGAAGGACAACGGAACTAGTAAGTCAACCAGTGAGATTTTACCAGACGAGGTTGAGGATAAAGTTGTCGACCTTACTTTGGACGAGCCCCAAGGTAATGTCAGAGCTGCTCCATATGCCCACGCTTGTTTTGCCTTAGCTGGAAATCAATAATTCTGTAGTGTTTGGATATTTTAGCAATTGACTGAACAAATAAGATTGCTGTCAAGAATAATGGCAAATGGAACTAGGAAAGAATGAATATTGACTAACTACTCAAAGTGTATTAGAATGAATTTGAGTCATCTGTAAAAGTTGGATTTTTGGCGTTAATGGGGAAAAGGATTTGAAGGGTCTGTTCTTCAGTTTCTCCCATTTCAGTCCATATATTTAGTTTTCCACCTGTTTATTATATATATCTTCGTGAACAATCTCTTAAATGCCTTTTTTTGCGTGAGCTTTTCTAGTTGAATGATACTGTCTGCGGTTGGTGTTTATCTTTCTTATTAAACCTACTGTTTTAATTAAGTGTTATCAGAATGCATCTTCTAATTAGAATATGAAAATAGGATCTCCACCCTAGAAGGGTCTTTTAGATGATGTATTAGTCATGTGACTGCACCGAGATTGGTAAATTGGTGGTATGGACTAGATATATCATCCACAAATTGCATTTTAATTTCGAATCATGAGATAATTTGATGTTGCTAATGCGGTCTACCATTGTATTATTCTAGTCAAATTTCGTCGTCCTAAAAAAATGTGTCCAAAGTTGTCCGTTTGTGGTTTAGTTCCTAGCACATTCATTTCTCCTGGGATGATGGTTTTGTCTTTTCTTCTATGCCGTATTTGTACATCTTTTTTTCATTATGTGTTTTGTGTCTTTCCTATCTTATACCATATAAAATTTGTGGCTTTGATTGCCTGTGCATTTGTCCTACGATTTCATGTTTTTTAATAAATAAATAAATTTCTTTACATTTATAATTAGTCTGATATGTTGTTTATTTTACAAGAGTGACTGGATTTGTGTTCCAAATGGTTCCATTCAAGTTTAAGAAATTCGTTAGAAGTGGCAGTTTATTTTATCTCAGTACTGATTAATATTTTACCTAGGCCTTTGTGAGTTGTTCTTGTGTAGTAACTAACTTTAGTGATTAATATTTGAATCTATTTTCATATGCTTGTTCTTTGTTGTAGTTTATGCCTAACTTGTACATTTTATGCGTTTGACCATGTTAGAAGCTGCAAAGAAGAAGAAGAAGAAAAATAAAAGCAAGTGAGACAAAAATCTTTTGCATACTTCCCGTTTTTAGCTTCTTATGTTTGGCATCTTTTTTTTTTTTTTTTTTTTTTTGAGAATATATGTTTGGCATCTTAAATCAACAACTACAAAGTGTCTTTTCTTATATGCAGGAAGAAAAAAGAACCGCCTCAGCAAACTGATCCACCATCTATACCTGTAGTTGAACTTTTTCCATCTGGCGAGTTTCCAGAGGGAGAAATTCAACAGTATAAGGATGAGTATGTCGAATTAAGATTACAATTTCCTTCTAGTGGTTTAGTGCATGTATGTTGCGTCTTTAGTGTTTATGCCTTCTCCAAGAGTATTCTGCAAATTCGTCAATTTGTAGCTAAGTAACTGTTGGTCTGGAGGTAAGAGAAAGACAGGAAAGGAGCAAATTAAGAGGTGAAACACGTAGGAAACTGAATTTATTTGTTTCATTTGAAAGTAAACCACATGCAAATCTAAAGAGATAATTATTCTTGTATGAGAGGATATATGTAATGGGCCCATTCTTTTATTCTGAAATTGAGAGTCTCAACAATAGCGAAGAACATTATTTAAAGAGTCATTATAATGGAATTTTGCACGTATTATTTCTCTTTTTATATTTTTGGAGTCATAATTTGTAGATCTTCCCAACCTTTATAAGAGATGATGTATATGAGTTTTTAGTAGCTCCATATTGAGAATCCTGTTTTTACGCATCTTGTCTATCAGGTTTAGTTTTGATAGAATCCTGCTCATGTGGAAAATATCATGTTATAGCAATGAAAGTGTTCCTGTTAATTTGCTTTTAGCCACATCCACAATCTATTGATTAAAACGATTCACTCTGGGTCAAAAGGCCCTGTGTATGCATGGCATGTGTGTTTGGTGATTTAATTCAAGGGTTTGACCAATTTCTGAAAGAAGAAATGAATGGTTAATGACACAGATTGATGGATTTTGTATCCTTCTCTGATGTGTTTTGGAATTTGGCTTAGACATCCTCTTGAAGAAGTTATCATTTGGTTTGGTTTATAGAATATTTATCTGTAACCTTCTGGGCAGTGAAAACAACTGGGGATTCTCCGTTATCTAGTGAATTGCTGTTAATAGTTCTTGTCAAGCTGGGAGGGCCTATTAGATTATTTAAGTAGAACCCTGAAGCAGGTAATGCATCTGCACTGATATTATATTCACTCCGCTTGATTGTGAGCATCCTCTTTTAGAAGTTAAAACATGTATACACATACATACTCACATACATACATGTCTGTGTATGTGTCTACAAATACATATATACGTGGAGATTTCATACGCACTCACCCTGTCACACACATGCATACATATTTGTGTGGTGTTTTTGTGTGTCTACAAATACATATATAAGTGGAGGTTTCACCATCCATTGATTCATGGCCTGTCTTATGACTGCTGTCATAGTGATGGATAAGTTGTTTGATTACCATCAGTCGTATAAATACTGCACACATATGATGTATTTAATTATATTTTGTTTGTCAGAGTTGTGAATTAAGTCAATTAACTATGTGAAAGCATTATATGTTTTTGTCCATAAGATTTTTTTCTTGCTTGGTATTCTGAGGAATCTAATAATGTTATTTCATAACTGATGGTTCAATATAGTAACTTGTGGAGAACTACATCAGAGGAAAAGAGAGAACTAGAGCGACTGGAGAAACCGGTTTATAATGCAGTTCGCCAAGCAGCAGAAGTTCACCGTCAGGTAGCTACAATTTTTATTTATGCTAAATGTTCTTGGGCATATATTGAACAGATTAGGTGCTAGATTGGTTTTCCTAATTTTTAATCATGTAATCCTTGACAGGTTCGAAAATACATCAGGCAAATTTTGGAGCCTGGAATGTTGATGACTGACCTGTGTGAGACCTTGGAGAATACAGTTCGTAAATTAATATCGAGAAAATGGTTTACAAGCTGGCATTGCATTTCCTACAGGCTGCTCATTGAACTGGTGGGGCTTGATGTCCGAGAAGGGGTCTTTCATCTTTTTAGTTTATTTCCAGCAGGTTGAGTCGTTGAAGTCCTTCCCATTTCTCTATTGTCCTCTTATGCCGCTTTTATTGCAGGGTGGCTGCCCATTGGACTCCAAATACTGGGGATAAAACTGTGCTTCAGTACGATGATGTGATGAAACTGGACTTTGGAACTCACATTGATGGTAATCCAGCTCCATAGTTGATGTCTTACATTAGTAGGGTTTTCTGGACGCTTTCTGGAGACCCATCTCTGCGCTTCTCATTTTAGTGCTGTTTTGACTTCAATTTGTGCTATCGCGTTATTGTAGGGCACATAGTGGACTGTGCTTTTACTGTGGCATTCAATCCCATGTTTAATCCACTGCTTGAGGCCTCACGTGAAGCTACAAATACGGGTATAAAGGTGGGTACTGTCAGGTTATTTATTTATTTACAAGTATGGCTTTTTGGAGCGATGTTGAAACCTCATGAGAAAAAGTTGGAGCTATTGTTGAGGTTTGTATTTGTTTCGTTTATTAAACAGGAAGCTGGAATTGATGTGCGCCTCTGTGATGTGGGTGCTGCAATTCAAGAGGTCATGGAGTCATATGAGGTTGAAATCAATGGAAAGGTGTTCCAAGGTATAGGTTTAATGGACAACTTGAGCAACCTATCTGAAATAAACTCGGGATCTGCAGTTCCTCATTATGTGGAACAAATAAATGTTCCAGCTTCTTTTTTAACTCCCTTCCTCGTTACTTTCTCTTACTTAAAATACTAATTGTCTTAAATAATATAAAGAACACGGTGTTCTCTCTTATCGCTGTAGGCACGCACTGAAGCAAACTGCCTCGCAGAGATTATTAGATGTTATCAAGCCACAAATATTTTCTTGATATGCATGTGTGTGCGCGCGTGCACGCAAGTGTGCATGGTGGTAAAGTGTTGGATTCACCAATTGGGACCTTTATTATTTCAAATTTTTGGTCATCTGAATTTCAGAAAGGGTCCTCAAATTCCACTGAAGATGGTGTACATTTGTTGAAATTGCATATCACTTGACAGCTCAACCCTGGGCTAATAAGCAGCAAGACCCTTAGCCTTCAACTAATTTGACGATAAACGAATATTCACTTTTCGAATTTCCATGAATTCAGGAGTTTCTTGGCCTACTTTTGAAGCTTGAAAGAAAGAAATTTATTAACCAATCATATAGATATCAATTGTTAAATGAAGATTAAGAATGTGATTCTTTCCATGTCTTGTTATTTTTTTAGCCTTGCAATTACCGTGGATGACATTTATTTCCAGTGTTTACATTACATATCCTATTTATCACATTGACACAGTTAATTTATTGGTTAACTATCTTATTGATCTGGATGGTTTGGCTGTTTTTACAGTCAAAAGTATCCGAAATTTGAATGGGCATAGTATTGGGCCTTATCAAATCCATGCGGGAAAATCTGTTCCTATAGTAAAAGGAGGAGAGCAAACAAAAATGGAAGAGGGTGAATTTTATGCAATTGAAACTTTCGGATCCACAGGTAATGATTTCTTTTTTGATGTTGAGTGCAAGAAATTTTCTTGAAGCAAGTGTGTTGGATGTGTAAGTACAATCTTTGCCTGTCTTTTGTGGCATGCAGGGAAGGGATATGTCAGAGAAGACCTTGAATGCAGCCATTACATGAAGAACTTTGATGCGGTCACATTCCGCTGCGGTTGCCCAGAGCGAAACAACTTTTGGCAACTATTAATAAGAATTTTTCTACATTGGCTTTCTGCAGACGCTATCTAGACCGCATTGGGGAAACCAAGTATTTGATGGCACTAAAGAATTTGTGTGATGCTGGTGTTGTTCAGGTATGTCTTTTGCTGTTTAAGAACACTAAGGCTTGGCAGACAGCTGTTTCTTATAACAAGATATTGAAACATTCTCGGTGGTCTCACTTTTTAAAGGAACAGTCTTAAATTGAAAAACTTCCAGCCTCAGCCTTGATTTAATATGCTTTTGGTAATTTCATTTTTGAGGCTTGGAATGGGGTGTCAGTTAATTTGAGATAACTGAGATTAGTTGGTTTACTCATCGAGCCTTTCGAGGCTTGAATGTTTTGCAAGCTTTCTTCCTTAAAGCTGAAGCTTGATTGAATATTAATCTTTAGTTGTAAGTTTGTAACCCATGGTCATGATAGTTTGAATAATAGTTCCGTAGCCAGCCCCTATCCAGCAAATACTATGCTATAAAATAGTAGACAATATGATATATTAGCTCTTTGGTAAATAAAAAGAGCAGACTTGTATATATAAAAGAGAAGCAAACGAGTTAACATATTGCCTTTATATTTTTGTTTATAATAACATGCTATTAATTCATGCACTAATTTCAAGCTTTGGTCTTCACTTCTAGCTTTGTTTTGAACTCACAATAAGACTAGACCTGAATATATTATCAAGCTCACATTGCAAGTTATGATCAAATTCGAGCTCATTGGCTGTCTCAGGAGTGAAGTTTGTGTCTGGCCAATGTTAGGAAACAGATGATTCATATTAAATCATTTTATGTTTTACCCTACTTGATTTATATAAGTTTACGACAATGACATCTCCTTTGTGGCTCATGGATTAGCTAATGATGGGACTTCAGAGGGATTGTATCAATTAAAAACTTTGGCATTGAACTTTTGAATTCCGACCGCAAACTATAATTTGATTTAGTACCTGTAACTTGTAAGATTGCCAAATTAGTGACTTATGCTAGAACACAGTTGGACTTTCATTATACTCGATTTAGGCGTGGGATGTGGATTTAGACATTTAGTTTTCGCTAATTTAGCCCTCATTCTTTCGATCTTCTGCTTCTTGGGTAGTTTGAGTTAAGCTATGTGGGGAAAAAACTAGCAACACTTTTGCCACATTATACTGTTAAGATTTCTTTCCAAGTATGTGAAGTTTTGATTAATCAGCATATAAAGAAGTGAAGGTAAGGATTAAGGGCTTGAACTTCTGATTTAAGTTGTATTACCTAAATTACATCAAAGCTTCATACTTGTTCATAATTTTCGCAGGATGGATTTAGTTTTGATGCCATTTCCTAGATATGTACTTGAGTAAATTGATTGTCAAGAACTTAAATAGCAGTGGCCAAAACTATTGATTGTAACAATAGAAACATAATTTACGATTATGGTGAGGTTTAAGTTCTAATTTAACGTCATATATAACCACACACTCTGTTGTCATTATGGATCAACTTCAATAATGTTTGAAAATTTTAAATGGTTAATTTGGGTTTTTGCCTAGCATGTATCATATGGATTTGCTACATAAGCTACAAAAACTGACCCGAGTCGTAACTGTTTGGTTCTTGGTTATTATGGCTTCAGTCCACCATTGAGCATCATTCTGAGCCCCTCTTATTTCGACCACAAAAGAGACAAAATGCCAATAATGTAGAGATTGCATGAAGATTCTTTGATGCTTATAAGTCGCCTGGACTACTATGCCATACTACAACCCTTTAAATTAGCTCAAGCTGGAAAATATTCATTTAACTTAGACCACCTCATGGACCTGAGTTCATGAGACGAATTCTATAAAATACAAAAAGTACATTATTTTTTTTTCTTTAGCTGGGTGGGTTTGAATTGGAATTCCATTTACATATAGGATCCGCATCATGAACATAATCCATGATACCGTTTCATACAAGCTTTTGCATTTAGCTTATGTTGTCGATCATTTTAATTCATCTCTGTCAGAATTTTATGAACTGAGACATTATGTTGTGTAAACTTGGCAGCCATACCCTCCACTTTGTGATATTAAGGGCAGCTATGTATCTCAATTTGAGCACACAATTTTGCTTCGTCCAACGTGCAAAGAAGTCATATCGAGAGGTGACGACTACTGATAAAGCGTCCAACGGCAGAATTAGTATCTGCACAATGGCTTGTATAATTTGAACTTGATTGTTGGAGGAACTCTGTCAAGCTGTTTCTTTACGTATTCTACTACCTTTTACCTCCCCATAATCCACATGGTTTTCCCAGTTGTGTACTATCGGATTTTAAACAATGCATGAATTTGGTTTTTTTTTTTTTTTGATGAAAGGGAAAATGAAGAGGGGTAGGTAATATGAAAAATAGAATTTACCATATCAATACATAGTTAAAGATTCATTTGAGTTCTGTCCCATAACGAGTCATTTTTGAACATTTTATTTTTCCCATCCAATAAGGTTTTAACCTCAGTTTTTCTTTCAAGTACACTGCAGTATAGTAGGGAGGGGAGGGGATAAAGTCATTCACGTAAACCTCTACCAATGAAGTACAAGCCTCAGTTTTAATCTCAGATTTAGCTTCACTTTGCTTATTGAAAAAGTTAAAAAATGTGTAAAAAGATTAAGCTACTTGAGTTCAACTCAAATATTATTTGTTTAAAGTGTGTTCAATCTCGTTTTAATTACCAAGTTCAAATATAATATTTGAAATTCAGAATTCAAACAGTTTGTGGAGGGCTGTTTGCAGGTTCTAATATGAAAAAATTGGGATGAGATCTCATATTTCACTCCATATTTCATATAATATATTGGGTGAAAGATATGTGTACAATTATGATATTATTTTTGCGTGTCATTCATCCGATCTGATGGAATAGGGAGTGAAACATGAAATCTCGAAATAACCAAGTGGGGGCCGTGCAATTTTGGATTGGTACAAGAGTGAAATTCATTATTGGCGTATTATTTAGTGCATGATCATGGACATTGATGTTCTTTATTACAACTAGGGGTGTGCACGGATGCAGGGACGGTTCGGAGATTTGGAAATCTCGAGAACCATCCAGTTCTGGATATTCGAAAATTAATCTCTTAATCAACCATAGAAAAAAATCTCCGTCCCGAACCGTACCGAAAGTTCGGGATGGTTCGGGACGGAGATTCGGTTCTAATGGGACGGAACAGTACGGTACGGTTCGGATCGGGACGGAGATTCGGAGATTAGCCATAAATAAAGCATTCAAATTTGGAGGAAAAAAAAAGAAAAAATAAAATCAATATAAAAATCACCAAACGGATTTACTTCTAGAGTTTAGTCTCTTTTAGGGTAGTCTCAAAATAAAAACTAAAATTATAATATGTAACATAATCCAAAATTCTAAACTTAATAACCTCTATAATACAATAATAGTCTATTATTTGAGCAATTATCCTTCTATTGACATAGAACATATATAATTAACTAATTTTTTATAAATTAACATGAAATAAAAACTTGTATAAATTTATAATCTCAATGTGTCATACTTAACAACTTAACATAATCAATAAAATTATATTTATAATTTATGTGATGTGGTAAAAAAGTTAAAATATGATTTTTTTATATTGTTATAATATGGTACTCTTACTTGTTTCTCTTTTAAGTGCAATTTACTAATCATTTAACTAATTTTAATTTCAAATTATTTACTCTATTATTAATATCAAAGTTTTTTAAAATTCATAATAGTTGCGATATTATGGTTTTTTTTAAATATGCTTTATATTCAATTTAATCTCAAATAGTTATAGTTAATTCAATATCAAAATAAAACAACATAGAAATAATGTATATGTATTTATATAAAATCTTTAAAATCGGTTCTAGCTTGGTCATCGGTTGAAGTGGTTGATCACGGTTCTCGGTATGGGTATTTGAAAAATCTCCAAAACCGTACCATAAATATTTTCGGTATGGTACGGTTTGGAAAGTCAAAAAGTCAACAGATATTTTTGGTTCGGAGATCTTTAGAGTCCAGGATATCGGTTGATTCCGGTAATCTCCAAATCCCGTGAACAACCCTAGCTACGGTACGTCCGAATGCCTCCGCTTATCAATCCATGTACACTCTTTTATATTCCTAAGGCACCAATCGCCATAGGCGTGTTGGGCTTCTCAATAGTGATGGTAATCGAAAAATAATTTATTGCGGTAGAAGTTGGATGTAGTTTAGAATCATAAGTTGATCTTGTTTTGCAAATAGAAACTAAAAGTTGTAATAATTAAAAAAAGTGTTTGGTAAATAAATTGTAAAATTGTATATTTGTGTGTAAAATCAAACAAAAAACATAATCGAGAAATTTAAATCACATGACTCACCATGTCTTTTAGATTCTCGAGTAAATTATGAAACACAAACTATTATTTTTCCTACTAGAAGTAGAAAGAAACCGACATCCGGCAATCATCTTTTAAGTGATTGCAAATACTCCCGTAACTTAACCTCATTGCTAGTAGCATCACTCCCTCCTTATCTTATAGAGAACAAACTATTGAGCTGAGATCAAATGACGATCTTGTACTCAAAAAACGAAAAGAAATCCATTGGGGTCACATGAGATCAAACTATTTGGGGGTCACATGAGTTATTTTTCTGACAGTGGAGTGAAGTGAATAGGAGAAACACATTAGGGGCCAAAATGTAAATAAAAAGGAAATCCATTGTGGGGATCAGGATGGGGATATTGAGTTTTGAGGCCCGACGAAAGAGGCAGGAACTGAGTTTCAGTAGTTATGGCGGCCGCTACTGCTCTCAGTGGTTGTACTACAACCACCCATTTCTTCTTCAAGGGCACTGCGCCTTTCCTCCTCTCCTGCCGCCATCATTACCGCCGCCACTGCACCATCGCCGCCTCCGCCGGACTATTCGACAACCATCGTGGCAGCATTCCTAGTGCGAGCAAATTCACGCCTCTGATGCTACTGAGGTCCTCTCCTCCAGTTCCGATTTTACAAAATGGTGCTAATAATGGCACGGTAACAGCGTCAAGAGGAGGAGAAAGAAGAAGAACGCAATTACTATGTTACTGCACGGAGCCGGAGGCACATAATAATACGGCAACAACAACATCGGATGTTGATGATAATGCTATTAGAGAGGCGGCCAACACTCTGGACCTAAGGGTGGGCAAAATCCTCAAGGCTTGGAGACATGAGGAGGCCGATTCGCTTTATGTGGAGGAGGTGGACGTCGGTGAGCCGGAGCCGAGAACCATATGTAGCGGCCTTGTCAAATACATTCCTCTTCATCTTCTCCAGGTGTTTTTTTTTCATTGTTGTTTTCATTTCTTCTTATCCATTTCCTAATTGTTTGTTTGAATAACTTCTTCCATTTTTTTGCTTGCTCTAATCTGTGGTTCATCCGAGATATTAGATTGAATGTATTATAGTTCACTCCAGTATTTTTCTTTTCATTACTTGTTCTCAACTACTGCTAATGCTTTCAACACACCTGAGATTTATGTAGACAAGTTAACCAAAAGAATTAGGATGTGGTAGAGAACAAAAACAAACAGGAATTATTGTTTGGAAATTCAACTTTGTTCCCTGAGGCAGAAAGTCCTTCATGGACATGTCATACTCTCTTTTGCTTACCCAATTACAATAACAGTTTTTCTTTTCTTTTTCTTTTTTTTTTCCTTGTGGCATGATTAGATAATTGTGTTACACATTTACATTAAGAGTACCCATACTGTTGGTTGATGTTTGTATTATTTTTGTATACTCTTATCGGTATAGATACTAAATTGCAACTGATTCATGCCTGAAATGACTCGAGCAAAGACTAGGATAGGAGTGCCTGCGCCCTTATAATATCTGTTTATCATATTCGACCTCTTAAGGACCATTTGCTAATTAATTAATGCATTTGAAGCATGACTATGTAGCAAAAAGCCAGTGAATGCACAAATCCAAACGGTGATATCCTGCTCCTCTGTTTACGACACTAATATAGATAATCTGTGTATCAAATATATTCAGAGAGAGAGATACAAAGATATGCCGAGCCAACAAATGATGATCAAATGCATGAAATAAGGATATTAAAATTCATAATCATGCATTAATTTGCTGATGTGTCCATTTGTTTCCTTTAAACCTAGTGCAAATCACAGGGAAGCATTCATTAATTATTGCAGCAACGTCTAGAAACAATTTCTAAAAGAAAACCTGAGATAACAACAGTGACATAAAGATATAAAATCTGGAACTGTAATTTCTTCTGTTCAAACAAGAAGTTTGTTTGCTTAACTCTATGGCTTGAAGTTTGTGGTTGCGCCTTGTTTGGGGAGGATGGTTGCTTGTTCCTAGCTCTACCCATGTGTGTGTGACTCAAATGAGTATACTGTATACATCAATGTTCCTTTATTTAACAAATATATTAGATAATGCTGTATTGCTATAGATTTTAAATAATTGACATTTTATTTTGAGTCATTGTAGTTGATTTGTGATCCACATCATGTGGAGTCATTTCAGATTCTTTGCCCAAATCCTTCCATCAAATTCATATCCTTCTATCCAAACCCAACCTAAGAGAACTAGGTCAAAACTAATTGGACATCCTTTTTTTTTTTTTTTTTTCCTTCTCTATTTATATTATCAACACTTTGCAATTTCTCAAGAAGTGGATATTAATCTGGACAAGTATTCAACATATTTGTTGCAGGATAGGAATGTAATTGTTCTTGCTAATCTAAAGCCGAGAAACATGCGTGGTGTAAAATCCTTTGGAATGCTGATGGCTGCTTCCGATGCCACTCATGAGAACGTGGAGCTTCTTGCCCCACCTGAGGGTGCAGTCCCAGGTGAAAGAGTTTGGTTTGGTTCTCTTGATGAGAAAGATAACCTACCTGAAGTTGCATCACCTAACCAGGCAAGTCTGATCAATATTCATTGTCTATTATTACAGCTTAAATTAATAAATCTTTTTTATCATACTGCTTGGTTTGCTTTCTTTACCCCCTTGGTGTTCATAGTATCCTCTTCATCCAGGATTATTTTAAATGAGGTGATTGTTCTGCAACTATTGGACTATCAACCACTGAGTTAAAATTATCATGTCGTGAACTATTTAGATTTTTATAAATGATTTTGCATAAAAGGTTTGTTTGTTTGTTATTATTTTATTTTATTTGGTGAAATAGAAGTGTGAAGCATGCACTGATATTATCTTGAAATAAATTGGTTGAGCAGACTTGGAAATCCAGATTATATTCCTAGTTTTAGTCAATATTTTATCATAAAATATGTGTAATGGGTACGAAAACCAAAATGCAACATGCGCTGTTATACTTCATTGTGATCTAGAAGACATGGAAAAGAGGTTTTAGCTTATCTTGGATGCAGGGAGAAGATTACCGACTTGCAACAAGGGCTGTTATAATATGCTGTCAAAACTGACTTAATGCTGTGGAAAGCTTCACCAAATATTTGCATGATCATTCAATCGAATCTGTACTAGATTAGAATGTACGGAAAGCCGGTATAAAGAATTAGAAGTTATGCCATTGTGGGCAGGTGATATTATAATAAATGCAGGAAGACGTGTTACATATTTGGGTGCTTGTGGAGAAGTATAGTAGGTTGGTTTTTTGATGAATATTTGAAACATAAGAGCCTAGGATGATGGATGAATTTCCTGTTAGAAGCGAGTTGATTTGAAATAATCAACAAAGAAGAAAAAAACGAACTGGACTTCCCAAAATTGGATTCTTTTCCTGCTAAGGACATATTTCTGAGAATTCTTATTGACGGGAATAATTCTCATGTCGCTCAAGTTTAACTTCCAATAGCAGTTGACATGACCATATATTTTTATTAACTTCTCCTCAAGATTTCTTTTTGTGAGTACGTATCCTTGGAGGGAAAATGTGATGGAATTGAACCCCAGACCTCTGGTTTGGGCTTCAGAGTTTTAATGACTCAACTACTATTCGATTCTAACTTCTTCTGACGTTAAGTTGAAGTATTGACTATTGAAGCTCACAGTATATACTTAAATAAAGTTGACATGGCTGCACATTAATTCTCTTCGCGTTAGAATCCCACTTCTCTCTCTCTCTCTCTCTCTCCCCATTTTTATTTTACTTTTTGCTCTGACTTTTCTATTTGTAGAGCATGCTTATATAATCTGCTGTTTCCTCCTGGTAGAGTAACTACTTAACTATTGGATATCCAATGCAGGTTCAGAAGAAAAAGATTTGGGAACTGGTTCAACCTCACCTAAAGACAGATGAATCTTGTGTTGCTACACTCGGCATGCACCACATGCGAACATCAGCTGGTGTCGTAATCAGCGAATCTCTCAAGAATGCTAACATATCGTAAACAATATTCCAATCTTGTCGTTCATTTCACCCTTCCTTTTTGTCCCTCTCGCGGAAGAGAAAGTTTTCTCCTTCAAGGCTCTGTCATTTTTGTATACTCCACTAGTTTGTGGTGGCACTGCATTTTCTGCTAATTTTAAAGATGATGTGTTGAGTGGGAATAGCTGATAAGTGCTGGTTTTTAATTCTTCCTTTGTGCTACTAATGAGTAAATCAAATTTTATTGAGAGCGTTGATGTTTGATGGTTGTATAGGACTATGTTGTGGCATGACAACTGTTATTAGCTTTGAGAATATTGTATAACTTGAGGTCCTCAGAGTACTAATTAGATTACAACACATTCTCTCTTCAAATAGTGCATGAACCCATTGTTTTAAATTAGGAGGCAATTCTTATCCCCTTCCTTGTACTTTCATTGGGAAGGAATGAGTCTAAAGCTTGGTGTGATTGTTTGACCTTTCGTTTTGTCCATTTTTATTTTAGAGATAATAGTGTAGAATACTTGTTTTAGAAAAATAATAATGAATTTTGAGAGTGTGATTGTTTATGGGATGAAAGTGTAGTGATGAAATCGATAGGTTCATTTAAGAATGTGATTATTTGTGCGAAACTTTTTTTGAGCAAATTGTTTGGCATTGGTTTTTGTCAAGTTACCTTCAATTTTTAAATGGAATTATACTATTTACTATATTTTATAATTGGCATAGGATTTCTATTATTATTTTAAATAAATTCAATATAATATAAAAATAAAAAGGGTGTTGGTTACAAAGCCAAACAACTAGCACAATTATAAAAATGGATGCAAAGATATGAAAAAATACACGAAGAGAAGGATTCCACCCTATAATCACACTATGATTACTCAGTCGTAAAATTTACATGTACTAGTAATTACAATTATATTTGGGACTTGGGGCATATATCAAGTATTTGTGTAATCAGACATACAACATAAAATATTTAAATGAATAATAAAAATGGAATTCAATTTGTATAAAACTGTGATTTATAAAGATAAATCAATGTAATCTGATTTATAAAATTATATATGTGAAATATTCTTTTAGTCCATTGATTTCACTAAAGAAACTGAAATAATAACAAACTAGAATATGGACAGATTGCCGATATTTAAGAAGACTATAGATGCCTTTTGAGATGGTCTTGTGTGAGACGGTTTCAAGGATTTTTTTGTCATTTTGCTTTAGAATAATTTTATGTAATTGATTTCTTTGAATAATCTTAATGTTGTTGAAACAATTGGAGGATTTAACTTGTTATTGCGGTCAATTTATCCTACATTATATAGTGTATCTTTTAACGCTACGGTTAGCCTAGGGGCCATCGATATTAGTCGCAATGACGAGACCGAGTTGGAGCGGTGAAGACTTATGA
This sequence comes from Rehmannia glutinosa, assembly GCA_016081115.2. Taxonomy (NCBI): domain Eukaryota; kingdom Viridiplantae; phylum Streptophyta; class Magnoliopsida; order Lamiales; family Orobanchaceae; genus Rehmannia; species Rehmannia glutinosa. Next base: position 152,732,659 of record CM071926.1, read on the forward strand.
AATAATGATAATGTTAATAGAATAGAGAAAATGAATTAATTATTTTTTGAGATGATTTTTTTTTTTGAAGAAATTATTTTTGAGATGATAATAAAAGAATAAGGGATGATTACGAAAAAACCTCTAAGGTTTGGATTAATTAAAAAAATCAAGAGATTTGTGAAAATTACAAAAATCTCTTGATGTTGGTTTTGTCTCAAATTTAAAGGGGTAACTATTATATTTTTATAAAAGTCAGGGATTTTTGATAAGGGAAAAAATGCAAGACAGAAGTTGGAGCTCTTTCAAGGGACGAGCTATGGTTTTATCAGCGATTCGGTTTATCTGTTTTTACCTTAACAGCGAAAACAACAGTCTCCAAGGAGTCTTTTGTAATTTTCAGAAATATTAGGGGATTTTTGTAATCAAGCATGAGGGGTTTTCTTATAATTATCCCAAAGAAGAAAGTGTAGAGAGGGAGAGCCTAGAGAGAGAGACTGTGGACGAAGTTGAAAATGGACCACGTATGACTCCTTACTACTCCGACTCTCTCAGTGGATAAGGCGAAAACTTTTGAGTAAATCGTGCCGCCATATTCTCCACTTACACTACTCCACCGCCACCGCCGCCGGCCGTCCGCAGGATCTGATATGATACGCTAACGGAAATTATATTAACTATTTGCCAATGCATTTTGGGCTTACTATATCCCCGACGACATTTACTACTAACATTAATGTTGTTCATCATTATGGATATAGAATTACATCTTTTTCTTCTTCTACCAGAACGACGACGATTCGTTGTGCTGCTTTGGAGTACTATAACCGCCGGAGATGTGTAGGGCTTCGCCATAATTATTTTTCTCATAACAATGACACTCATGGTAGACATCATTTCTGCCGCGCCAAGGGGGAGGAGCTTCATGATGATGATGATGATCAGCCTCAACCAATCGTAATCTCATCGCCTCCACCACCTCCGGATGATGACAATGAAGATCAATCGCCACAATTTTTGCAATTTGGGGACTCCGCCATTTTATCCGCTTGCTTCGTTGGCCTATTTACCGGCGTAGCTGTCGTCCTATTCAATTACACGGTAATTACCTCGCCGTCTTCCATTTCCATTGATTTGTGTATAGTCCACCTGCTATACTGTCTATTGAATCCCAATGAGATGGGATAGGGAGTTGGGACTCCTTTGACTAGCTTATTGACAACTGTGAATGTAAACGATCGAGTCGAGCCAAATTCAAGCTTGTTTGAGTTTCTATTGAGCTTCAAAAATCGTGTTTTAGCTTGATTTAATTATTAATCGAATCGAGCTTGAACATGCTTTAGTCGAGCCAAACACGAATCGAGCTCAATCATATTATCGTTTTTTTTTATCGAGTCAAGATGGAGCCGAGTTTTATCTTTTATTTTTATCTAACGAAAAATTGTGTTCGAACCTAGGGTTGTAATGTTAATGAAACAAGCTCAAACAAGTTTTAAACTACTTATCTTGAGTCGAGTATCGAGTAGCTGAATTCGATTTTCACCCCTATTGACAACTGTTAGTTGCTTAGGTACATGAAATACGTGACTTGTGTTGGGATGGAATTCCAGATCGAGGCGCCTCATGGTTGAGAGAGGAACCCATTGAAGCAAAATGGGGACGTGTAATCTTAGTTCCTGCTTTTGGAGGTCTGGTAGTTAGTTTGTTGAGCATGATTCGAACTGCTATAGACGATTCTACTGATGGAAGTTTCATGTCCAGCATTAAATCTGCCCTAAAACCAATTCTGAAAACTGTGGCTGCTTGCGTTACGTTGGGAACGGGGAACTCATTAGGACCGGAAGGCCCAAGCGTTGAGATTGGTGTCTCCGTATCGAAAGGAGTAGCTACTTTTTTGGATAAAGGAGCTCAGAAGAAGCTGTCACTCAGGGCTGCAGGGTCAGCTGCTGGAATTTCTTCTGGTTTGTCATATTCCATAAATATGTTTCTTATGGTGAATAATATTCTTTCAGTTGCTATTATTCAACTTATTGTGTGCTATTGCAATTTTTGAAGGTTTGTGAAGGTTTTTGAAGTTTCTGCTTTTCAAATTCTTCTAGGCAAACTCCAACTTGGCTAGCAAAGAAGAAATTGGTCAACTGAATGACTGAGGGGAAATATGTTCTTAAACTTTTTATGGGAAGAGTTTAACAGAGCTATACTCTAAGGAGCTTTTCTTTAAATTGGAATAATTTGCCTAAAGTTAATTGTAATAGAATTATGTTAATAGGACTAATCTTTTCCTTAAACTGGTATAGATTTTTGATAATTTTTAGATTTTCCTACAGGAAATCACTCTTTATGTATTAGGTAATTTATATGCATAAAATTCTAGCTTTCTGCAGTTGATCACGATTTATGTCTTGAAAACGGGAATTTAATGAGACATAAAAAACAAAAAAAAAGTTTGAATCACATAATTCTAAGAAACTTTTCTCCAGTCACACAACTAGTAGAACATACATTTGGAATCGAAAAAAGAGAACTGAGCCGGGAACCGGGGTGGCCTCCCCTAGCTCCGCCCATGGATTTATGTAGTAATTCTATCTAGTCATCATGTTTCTTTTCCTACTTTTGATACCTTATATGAAAATCTTGCCTTTTGTTACTTTCAATAGCATACTCATGTTTTTACTGCTTGTTAGCCCAAGACCTGGATTTTACTGGACCCTCTAAATATTTATGATAATATATATCTAATGAGCTTTCTGTGAAATACTTTTGATTTCCTGCTAACAGGATTCAATGCTGCTGTTGCCGGATGTTTTTTCGCTGTGGAGTCAGTCCTGTGGCCATCACCTGCCGAGTCATCCTTATCCTTGACAAATACAACTTCAATGGTTATTCTGAGTGCTGTAATAGCTTCCGTCATATCGGAAATTGGTTTGGGCTCTGAACCAGCTTTTGCTGTTCCAGTCTATGATTTTCGTTCTCCAAGTGGTAATTGTTTAACTTCCTCTAGTTCTTTTATCTGTTGTCATCCGTGTATGACCCTCCAAGCATAAACACTAAAATAGGGGGCATTTATCCTGGTGATATGCAACATGCAGCTTGATTAAGTGCTGAAATATATGTCAAATTAAACCACTTTCTTTTCCCCCCTTTCTCTCTCTAATTGGCAAGGAGCACTAGTTTTTGACCTGACGTGTTACTATATGGGCTACCATCACCCAGGTTGCAATTGAACCTGTATGGGAGTTGGTAAATCATGCAAATTCCAGCAGCTTCAACAAGGGATAGCATTTGCTCATCAACTTTTAAAATTTATGGCAAATATGTTTTGATGAGCCAACATTTCATAATTAAAATTTCACTCACTATGAGTGGATTTTTCAAATGAATTATCAATTTTCACTAAATGTGTTGCCAAAACGTTAAGACAAAAAAAATAAAGGTTCCATAACAAGCAGCGGATGTGTGGACTACTACTCTAAGTGTGAAGAGGGATTTATCGGTATTAGATAATTCCTGGTTAGAAAAGTGGTGGGATGATAATTTTTTAATTTCACAGCAAACAATACTAGGTATAGTTATCACCATTGAAAACATTAAATGCTACTCTTTGGAGATTTACACCCTACGTCATTCAGCACTTACTATATATAGCAACTACTTTCTGCTAAACCCTGATATTAAACTTATTTACTTATTAAGAATTGATCATGAGACTTTGTCTAATTTAGTTTCACCATGACTTGAGTAAATTCAAACTTCTCGTGTATTTGTGTCATGATCTATCTAATTCTCTTGAGGTGATCCAGCATCCATCTTACTGTCACTTACCTATGAAGATCTGCATTCTCACTACATTCAATGATAATTAACACTATGCGGAAACTTTTTAACTTTTTATTCTGTAACTTATATTTTAATCTTTAATCTCTGTTCTGTCAGTTCAGAACTGCCACTCTATCTTTTGTTGGGCGCATTGTGTGGTTTGGTTTCAGTTGGCTTATCAAAGTCTACATCTTTTATGCTACTTTTTCGTGATGGTGTTCAAAGAGCTGTTGGGATACCGAAAGAAGCGTTCCCGTAATTGGTGGTTTGACTGTTGGACTTATAGCCTTAGCATATCCTGAGATTCTTTACTGGGGATTTCAGAATGTTGACATTTTGTTGGAATCTCGCCCATTTGTTAACAGCCTTTCTGCCGATCTCTTGCTTCAGCTGGTGGTTGTCAAAATAGTGGCAACTTCATTATGCAGAGCGTTTGGATTAGTGGGGGGTTATTATGCCCCATCTTTATTTATTGGTGCAGCTACAGGAATGGCTTATGGGAAAATTGTTGGTTATTTGATTTCCATATCCAATCCAATCTTTCATCTTTCAATCTTGGAAGTTGCTTCACCTCAAGCATATGGCCTGGTAATTTTCGCTTTCCTCAATAATGTAGTTGATAAATTTTGCTGAGTGGAGTCTTGTTACTATATATTATATCCTGACGGTATCATTTCTCTTGGATCTTTCTACCTGAAGACATTTTATGGACAGTGTTAGTATTTCTTAGTCATTCAACTATTAACTTAGTTGGCAAGTGAAACCAACGTACAATAATACTTGCCACTTTCTATTACCTTATTTATGTCCTTGTGGTATCAAGTAAGACTTTCCATGATAAAAGTGCAGATGTTTACCTAGAAGAAAATAGAACGGCTGGTTTTCTCTTGCTAATGAGGAATTTTGATGGAAAGACTTCAAAGTACTTCAAGAACAACAACTTCATGGCTTGATTCAAGCATTAATTTAACTAGACAAGATTCAAGTGTCTTATCTGCAAAGTTCAACGTGATTTTTGACACAGTTAAAAGTTTTAAATGTTTTTCCCTATGCATTTCCTGTACTTTTTGGAGGTAGGCCATTAACCCTCCTCCATGGTGCTTTTCTCTTGGATCTTAGGCCCTAAAAAGTATGCAAAAAAGATTGAAAACATTCAAGGCTATGAGTTGTGAAACATTGCAAATTAATTTTCACTTTCTAACAGACAACACTGTAGTTACAATATAACATAATTCTAGATTGTTTAAACGTTAAAGGTGGTTTATATTCGACTCATGTCTAACATCTAACAACTATATGTACGTGTTACAACTCTTTTATTTTACTTGTCCTCTTTGGGTTTAACGTCAGCTACTTCATTATCAAAAGCTTTGTGGGTCTGGAACTTAACATTGTACCATCTTCTTACGAGTTTATTTATTCGTTTCATTATTTACTTCTTTTTAATTTATTTTATATTTTATTTTTGTAGTTTATAGGGGGAGGAAAAGAACATAGTAATACAATTATTGTCGTCAGTATTTCTACTGGTAATTTTATTTATATTTATGTATAACAGGTATAAGTTATTTAGTGACAATAATATATCAATAAATATATAATGTTAAATGGAAAGGGTATGTCAGTGATTATTAAACATTCTGTATGTATCAATTTGACATTTAATGCAAAAACTCAAATATCAATTAGAGTATTTGTATAAACTCATGCATTTTATTTAAGAGTATTTTATAAATTCATGTATTAATTTGACATTATCAGTAAAACTCTGGTACCGAATGATATCCTCACTAAAGTTTTTGCGTAGACCAAATGCTATACTGCTGAATGTTATTGATAGGTTGCCCATAGTAGCCATTTGCTCAAAGAAAAATTAAATAGTTAAGTAGGACATTTGGAGTAGATATTTTACAGCGACGAGCTTTATTATTACTATATTGAAAACATATACCTTTTCGCATGAGAATTCTCTGCACCATGTTATCATTTCAAATCAAACACTATGGCGTTTCTCTCGATTCTTTAGAAGTAGTATGTTAATTGTAGTTTATTTTTGTGGACCTTTAATTCAGGTTGGAATGGCTGCTACTCTAGCTGGGGTGTGCCAGGTGCCCCTCACTGCAGTTTTGCTTCTTTTCGAATTAACACAGGATTATCGAATTGTTCTGCCACTTTTGGGAGCTGTGGGACTCTCTTCATGGATTACATCTGACAAGACAAGAAAAAGGGCCACTGGCAATAGCAGAGAATCGAAAGAAGGAAATGCTGTAGCAACTTCACCCGAGAGATATCCTTATGACTCGAGTGTTAACTTGGCTTCTTCTGATGTCAAGGAACAAAATGGAAGTAGCATTTGTGAACTCGAGAGTTCACTGTGTCTGAATGAAGACTCGGACGATGATGCAGACGATTTAGCAAATGAAATTCTGGTTTCACAAGCCATGAAAACAAAATATGTCATGGCGCGAATGAACACTTCTCTGACAGATGTAGTGTCGCTCATGCTGGAAGAGAAGCAATCTTGTGCAGTAATTGTTGATGACAACAATTGGCTCATTGGTCAGCTAACCCTCAGCGACATTCAGCAGTTCATTGAATTGTCAAGGGCGAAAAACAGGAAACCACAGGTAGATTTCTAATACAGATCAGTTCTTTGTTTTCAATACTTCAAACTGCGGAAACTATCCAAATGTGTCCAGCTGTGCCTAAGTGGGGTTTGGCATGCACCCTGGTTTATTGAAGTCAATAAGAATATAATGATTGGGGGAGGGGGTAGACCCTATCTCCAGAGGGCTGTTTAAATAAATCAACGAGATGATTACAAAAAAATCCAAAGATGTTTCAAAATTACAAAAAGTCCCCTCAGGTTTGGTTATGTCTTAAATTTAAGGGGATGACTGTAATATTTCTATAAATATCGGGGGGGTTTTGAAATATTTTTTGCTTTGAAGGGGTAAATGTAAGATGGAATCAAACCTCAATGGCTGGTTGTAATTTTCAAAAACTTCTGGAGTTTTTTTTTTGTAATTAGCCCGAATCTCAGTTTTTTTCTTTTTTGTAATTATCCCTAAATCAATTCATAGACAAAGAAATGACGAACATAATAATTAGTAAATTTCCCAATCCTCTGCGTAATTCTCCTTCATGTAAAACCTTGATCCTTTGGAGAAGCATCCCTTATTCACGAGTGTTTTGTGTGTCAAGTATGATATGGCGCCTCGTGGCTGACTTCTGAAAACTTAACCAAGATCAAATGAATTGTACTTATGAGTCTACTTGCATCCAAATGTTCTGAAGCTTTCACTTTATAAATACTCCGAGGAATGCCATGAGCTGCATCATAGTACACACTTTTAAATACTCAAAAAGCAAACATGACTTTCAGTCTTCTACTTTATCCGTAGTGCACCAAATCCTGGCATGTCGGTCCAAATATAATTAAAAAATTATCTTCTGATTTCAGCTAGGAAAAGAAATGATAATATTGGGTTTTGGATACGTGCTCGGTTACATCACTTCTTTGGATGTAATATAAAAGGCTCTTAGTTGCTCAATTTGACTGATAACATTTTCAATCTGGAGAGCAATTAAGAATGAAAAGATTCGCCTCAAGAAAAGTGATGATGAGGGGAAACAGGAAGAATTTGTGCAATGTTTTAACGCACATGTTCATTGAATGATGTGTTTAAATTTTGAGTCATTTTTCCATGTTACATGATTCTCCGAATGACATTGACTGCTTAGAAATTATGACTACAGGTGCTTAGAGTATCTGAACTGTGCTCGTTTTATGGCAAAAGATGTTGTGTATCCTGGACGGCAACCCCAAATATGAACCTCTTAACTGCTCTGACTCTGATGAATAGACATGGTATAAGCCAACTACCTGTCATCTTGGACGATGGGGATCGTGGAAGCTGTCCAGTGGGTCTCTTAGACAGAGAATCCATCGATCTTGCTCGCAGGTATTTACACTCCTAAGACAATTTTTGCACAATAATAGCTATGGTTAAAAAGTGGGACAACTAAAAAAACTGTCCCTGAGGTTTGAGTTAATTTGGAAAAAAAAACTCACAGGTTTTTTAGAATTACAAAAGAACCCATGAGGTTTGATTTTGTACTATTCTTTACCAACTTCATAAGAAAAAACAATTCAAACATCCGCTTTATATTTGTAAAATTATTGCAATAATCCCCTTACATTTAACACAGAATCAAACCTCAAGGATTTTTGTTTTTGTAATTTTCAAATATCTCTGGTCATTTAGTAATTAACCCGAACCTGACGGGTAGTTTTTATAATTATCCTTTAAAATTTTGGGTTAGGAGGACCTTGTATATTCCCAGACCTTGTATTCTTCTTCTTTCTCCACTGGGAAAAGGAGAGTTAGTGCAAGTTAAGGGTCAATCTTGGAGTCATATATCCTGAATTCATGTTCACTCGTCAATTATGTGATGTTCTTTTTTGGTACAGAGCATTTGCAGTACGGGAGGGCCTCAGCTGGTTTTTCATGCCGGAGAAATTCAAGAAGTGAGAGGATGAGAATATACTTATCATTTTGCAGTTAGGCATTTAATGGTTGCTACACTTCTCAAATACTCCAACATGACTTACCAGTGGTAATGAAGCTTAAGCACTTGTCTCAGTGTTTTACCATCCCATTTAACATATTAGAAAAATATACAATTTTCATTGTATAGATATAGCAGTTTTCCTCTGTGCACCCTTGTTTGCACACAAAATCACTTGTAATGTGGACATGTCAAACATGAAAATTGGAAACCACTCTGGAAATTTCAACCAGAAAATTTGAATGTCTATTGAATACGAATTCGAAAAGATTAGTTATCTTTTTCTCTCTTTCATGAAAGTTGAGTTTGAAATTATAGGTGCTCTCCAACTTGAGTCAACTTCATGCTTTATCTGAGTACTTAGTCTAATAAGGTCATCTTGATTCTTAGAAAACCATCAACCATAGAAAGAGCCTTTCTTTCCCCTTGGTACTTTTGTGTTTTTGAGTAAAGGGTAACCAGTGGGAATCGATCCCAGGTTAATGGTATGGGTTATAAATGCTCAATCAACCAAGTTACAATCAATTATGGGTTTTTTGATTCTGGTTTTGAACGGGAATTTTTTTCATGGGTTAGAAACAATTCGAATGAGAGGCTTGAGAACTCTGTGTTCAGGAAAATGGGTTGAAAACTTTCCCGAAACTTCTGTGGAGAGATGTTAAACGGGTTGCGGCTCTTAGGGCCAACCCGTTTAAACTGGAAAAAAAAAGAGGATTTGGGTTTAATATTAATATTAGTAAGTTGTAACACCTTCCTGTCATTTTTCTCAAACTTTACTCAATTGGGAACATAAACCTTTACACAATTTAATTTCAATTGACAAATGATGATGATGATGGCCGGGACACTAATACATTAATGAAACTTCTATATATCCTCATAATAGTTGCTATTACAATAATACATACGCCCTGCTAGATATATTTATGGGCATGTATGTGTCTGTCAACACAATTTTATGTTTATTAAATTGTGATTACTTTCTCCCTCAAAAAAAAAAAAAAAAAAAAAAAAAAAAATTGTGATTACTTTCGCTAGGAAAACTATTTCATGGCTTCATTTATTTGAGAGGAGATCGGTATATGAAAAACTTCCGAATCATATTAATAACTAAATTGCAACAAAGAAATAATAACCAAAAAACATTAAATAATATGTTAATCATAACAGAATCTTATCATGATGATATATTATGGTGAGAATAGTATTTAGATCAAGAATGGTCTCAATTTGCACTATCACTTGTCTAGGAGGCTAGCCCAGGTTTAAGTCATGCAAGTTCACATCTTTAACCCCACATAATTAGCCCTAAGTCTTGGGCATTTGTACATGGAATTTTCTAGATTTATGTAAAGAATTTGTAGAGAATTCTAGAAGTTCTGCATAATACTCTTGTAAATATCTTGTAGAATGTCTAGGGAATTCTCCATGGAGACATCGAGAGACCTCTCAATCGTGGGATAAAATCAATCATCACCGTTTATTGAGAAGGTAGAGTAGTATAATTAGAGGTTAGGAGTTCATTCGTAAGCATTGTTAGCAAGTTTGAGTGAATAACATAAGTGTTTTCTTTAAGTTTTTCTTGTATGCTCATTTATTTAGTCAACTTCCTACACTTCATACACAAGGCTTAGGTCTCTTTCGCCCCTTGTGGAGCGACACTTCATACACAAGACTTAGGTCTTTTTCGCCCCTTGTGGAGCGTTTCATGTATCTGTAAAAACATAAAAATATATACACAAATGACGAGGCTAAGTGTACAGTTTGAGAAATAATTATCCAAGATGCCCTGATCTTGAATCCAACACTTTGTATTTTCAATTGCCCATCTTATTGTGACTAAGAAAATGTACTTTTTGTCAATGAAACAATAAAATAAGAGAAAATAATTAATAAGAATAAATTAATTCTCACCGATGTGAAAAATGGGTTATCAGTAAGACACATTAAAAAAGCCCCCAAGAAAATACAGTTTTTATCAATAACACCAATGTGAAAAACGGGTCATCGGTAAGACACATTAAAAAAACCCCAAGAAAATACATTTTTTTGTCAATGATACAGAGAAAATAAGTAATAAAAACAAATTAATTCTGACTGACGTGAAATGGGTCAACTGACACATTAAAGAAGAAAACTCAAACATAGTCAACAAGAACAAGAAAAATACTCATGTTGGCATTTTTGTAATTTTTGGGGGCGGTGCCATTTTTGTAATATTATGAGGTGACACAGCATGACTAGGGCACGATGACATTTTTGTAATATTAGGCGACAAAATAGCCTCTTTAGAGGCGATTATATTTTTATAATATTATGTGGTGATAAAGTATCACTTTAAACTCAAAAATTATCAATATTTACTATAAAAAATATAGATTTCAAAGTAAATAATTTTGTTTTGGGTGGTGACATAATACCACTTTAGACTATAAAAGTACCAATTTTCTATTACCGAAGTATCACTTTTACTCTGAAAAATATATGTTTTTAAAGTAACAAAACTGATTATTTACTAGCAAAGTTATATCCACTCTTTTTAACAGTATCATTTTTTATTAATAAAGTATCACTTTTAGTCTAACAAGTATATGTTTTCAAAGTAATAAATTTACATTAATGATTCCCCTTAACATAATATTACTTTAGACTCGAAAAGTATCACTTTTTATTATATATAACAAAACTAATTATTTATTTGCAAAGTTACATGCAATCTTGTCTAACAGTATCAAATTTTATTGTAAAAAGTATCATTTTTACTCCAAAAAATAAATGTTTTCAAAATACAAAACTGATATTATTTACTCGCTAAATTATATACAAATATACAACTTTGTTTAACAGTATCATTTTTAGTAAAGAAATATTATTTTTACTTAAAAATATCACTTTTACTTAAAAAGTATTATTTACTGAATTATTTCCTTAACTGGTCTCTCAGAGCATAAGCTACTACATATCTCATGCTCGAACAGTGGGTGAGATTACACTTTTACAAATTTACCCAAACTAAGAGTCTAATATATCATTGTTCCCTCTCTCTCTCTCTCTCTATATATATATATATATATATATATATATATATATGGATTGGATCAAATGAGACCACATAATTAGAGTGAGACGGTGTGGACTAATCCCGTCCCACAATGTAATTTTAGATGGTTGAGATTTACCCAATTTAATAAATATTTTTTATTTATTTTAAATCTAAAAAGGCAGATTGGTCATTTGAGTTTTCACCCCAATTATGTGGTCCCTCAAATCCTGTCATCCCATTTCATCCATAAACTTTGAGAAAAACAAATCTCACGCCTATTACAAAAACTATTATGTTTTGAGTTATCTTCCAGTGTCTGCTGATCGCTCGCTCGCTCGTCTCCACCAGCGCAATCGGTGCGGATCAACGTAGGTTTCATCCGTGCTCGGGTGATCTTTGGCAATGCTCTCGATAGGCTCGGCGAGGAAGAAGAAAGTTGAAGCCCGACAAGAGTCGTTAAATGTTCTCTTGATTCAAACTACGATTTTGTTTGAGTTCGAAAATTCTAGTTCATGGACTTCTCACTTTTCGTAAATTCCTTATCATAAAATCAATGTTGAAACAATCCACTGTCGTTTGTATGCTCTTTGAAGTTTGTTGATCGGATGCTATTATTTTCCGGGATATGTATTGGCATTATGTGGGATTAATTAAAAAAACAAAAATTATTATGTTTCACCAATCTCACGCCTTTGTTTATCTCATAACAACCGAGATCGGAGATGTGGTGTTTTGCGGTGAGTTTTGATTTAAAGGTTTTGATATTCTCACGCCTTTGTTCAATTGATCGGCGAAACTTTCGGTTTCGCCCAGCGGCGTGTCGAGGATTGTGTCGAACCTCTGTATATCTTCGTTCGCGAGCTTTATGGAATCAAGGATTGTATCTAACCTGTGTATATTTTCTCTTTTTCTTCCTTTTGGGAATTTTGCTATGATTCAAGTTGAGAAAGAAAATGAGATTGAAATTTCTTGTTAATAAAGAGGCTATTGACTGCATTTCTCGGTTGATGGAGTGGTGTAGAATTTGTTGTTGTAGATGGAGGATTGGTGAAGAAGACGATCTTTGGCATGGATCGACATTCTTTGTACACTTAGATGTTTTTCGATGTATACTTAGATGTGTTTTGTTGTATAAATAGTTAATTTTTGATGTATATATTTATGTTGTTGTATACTTATGTTTTTTGTTGTATATTTATATGTGGTTTATTGTATACTTATATGTGTTTTGTTGTATACTTATATTTTTGTTTGAGAATTGTAATATGCAAAGTAAAATTATGTTAAACATACAACAAAAATAGTGTTAAGTATACATCAAATATATGCTAAATATACATTACTAATGAGCGTGATTTTTCTCTCTCTATAATTGATTTACTTAATCCACCACGGTCCCCACATATTTTTGTTTGACCATTTTAATATGTAGTAAAATTATGTTAAACATACATCAAAATAGTGTTAAGTGTACATCAAATATATGCTAAATATACAAGACAATAATGAGCGTGATTTTTCTCTCTCTATAATTGATTTACTTAATCCACGGTCCCCACATGTTAATGAGCGTGATTCTCTCTATATATAATCGATTCCTTGATTCACGGCCCCCACATATTTTTGTTTGACCATTTTAATACAAAGTAAAATTATGCTAAACATACAAAGAAAATAGTGTTAAATATACATCAAATATATGATAAGTGTACAACATCTTGCGCATGGCAGAGCACATGCGTGATTTTCTCTCTAGCGATTTTCTCGCGATTTTCTCTCTCCCGACGTGATTTTCTCTCTCCTAATAATCCGATTCCATATTTAGATGGTCCCCCACTTGGGTAATTTGACTACTATACCCTTATTTTGATTTAATTAAATATTTAATGTAATTATAACCCCTATTTATCTTAGCCATTGATATAACTAAAAGAGGGTTGAGATGAGTCCACGATCTCACTATAATATGTGGTCTCATTTTAACCTCCCCTATATATATATACATACATACTAGTAAGGTGCACGTGCTTTGCACGTGTACCATATATATATTTTATAAATTTATTAAAAAATATTAATATTATATTATATAATTAATTTATTATAAATATTGTTCCTATGTTATGTAGTGGAGATATTGTCGAACCCAAAACTCCTATGAAATAATAAAAACTAACATTGTTATAGAAATGTATCGTAAGAGATATTTTTATTTAAAGGTTAATTTCAAATGTATAGATTGAAAAAAAAGAAGCAAAACATGGAATGATTCAAAATTATGTTGCCTCAATTAAACGATCTTCAACGTTTTATTTTGAATTGCTTAAAACAATAACGATAGGTCCATGAAAGCATCATAAAGTACACATAAGAAAGAAAAGTTATTCCACATTCCATCAATCTTTCTCCTTTTTGATTTTAGCAAATGTCATTGTCTTTTTCTTTGCGCACTTGTTCTTGATATTCTCAGAGAGTCTCTTCGTCACTTGAAATATTAACCGCATTAACACTTTGTCTTTCGGTGTTTTTCCTTTTGATCATCTTCTTTGCCCATTCCATCTTCTTTGGCCATCCCATCTTCTTTGACCATTCTATCTGTATTTTTCTCCAGTATAATTGGCGGACATAAATGATGTCTTTTTTCTCTTGCCTTTTTTCAAAGTGGATTGTATCTTTTCGACTCTCTTGGCTACCACATTTAGTTTCACATTCACTACTTGTGTTTTTTTGTTAAGAGCAACAAGGAAGCGAAACGTTTTTGATGTCTGCAAGTATAGCCTTTGTAGTATTTTGACTCATGTTCACCCCGATTTAATAAAATAAAAACGGTCAATTTTCCATGTTCAAAGAAATTCACATGAATCGAATAAGATATATATATGTATAAGAAAATCCATATTGATTTTTTTGTTATTATATATCGTTATAAAAAAGTAAAAAGATATATTGAAAAATAATCTATAATATAATATTATCAATTTCAATTGTTATTAAATACTCATGGATGGGCATCCAATAAAGATAGTGGTGCCTTTTCAAACATAGTAATCATTGACATTGTGGATCGTCTTGGACGACATTCAACACCAGTCAATATCTACAATTAACAAAATATTTTTTGGTATTTGATGGATGAATTAATTATATTTGTTTTTCAAATTAAATTAATACCTTGGCATTGCTTTGATATTTTCCTCATTGCGTTTGTTAGAAGTCGTAGTGTCTTTACTTTTTAAAACAGAACCAAAACATTTCTTGCATGAATCATACCACATGGACGATTTATTTTCAACTCTTTCGAACTCCTTTGAAACAATAATACAGATTCTGTAAATAGAAAAAAAAAAAAAAAAATTAGAAAAAATATAGTTGAAAAAATGATACAGAATGTTCATAATAAAAAAATATGATATTAATTAATAATTATACCTCAGATAATATATTCCGGTTATTTATGATATCATTAAGGTTCACTTCCTTTATATTTTTCATTCTTTGAATCATTGACAATTCTCAGACTTTCATAGGGTAATCAATAGAATGTAACCTATGTAACATTAGAAAACGAATGTGTTATTTTGAAATCAAATCAATGTGTTTACATATTTATAGTTATTCGTTATCAGTTTCTCAAATGTTTTGTTTCTTCACAAGTTGAGTCTATCTCTAGTATTGATGTTGATGTAGTTTGCATCTGTAATTCACCTAAAAAAATTAAGGAAAGTTGAAATTATGACAACATACATGAGAATCAGTCATTTAAATTGTTATAATAATAATAATAATAATAATAAGTATTTTTTGAATAAATTAAATTTAGAAAGGATTACCTAGGTATTTTTTTGAGGTGACTTTAGTGATAGCAACTATCGGATTTTGATCAAGACTATCTTCCAATACCTTTCCTTCGTTCGTTGCCATATCTTCCCATAAACAAGTAATTATGGTATGAAATCTGTATAATAGATAATAAGTCAATATAATGTTATCTAATGACGTAGTAATTTATAAAATAGCGTCGAAGAATTACGTTAATTTAAAGCGTTTTTTTAAAATTCAATGGGGAAAAATAATACAAGATTAAAAATAACAATATTTTTCATTACAATTTGTTAATTATAGTTATCTCTCTGACAGTCTTCAATGTGGTCCTCGAATTTATGGTCATTCTGCATTCCCTCACTCCTAAGACAACTCCACAAATATCTACATGATATAATTTGCACTTATAATAATATTATAAAACATATACTACGGTCAAATAACTAATAAACAATGAAGAAAGTTTACCAACTCTATTTTTGTGTAGTTCAAGATTTATATCATTGAACTCCACAAAATTGTAATCAAGTTTATCTGCAATAGGTTCTGGCGCATCATTCACAATAGAGTGTTTCTTTAAGACCAACTCCTTTTCGGGATGTGAATTAGGAAATAGTGGATTAACTTTTTTAACATCCGCATTTGCAATCATATATGTATTTTTAACAGCGAATTTGCCTGTAAAGTAGTTTACATCTTCATTGAAGATTATTACGCCAATCTGAATACCCTGCAGAAAATAGGAATTTTATTTATAATTGTTTAAACACAATAATTGTTTAAAAATAAATATTACAGTTTAGTTTATTTTCTTACTTCTTTATCTATCATAATCATTTTACGCATCTTGGAAGAAAGTTCTGCCCGCAAGGAGTTGGAGATCCAACTCGTAAAGCCTTCAAACGTAACGTGAATGACTTTTAATTTATATTCAACAGTCTTATTGTGATCGTTGAATTCATTGGAATGATTGATTGCTTTCCTGCAATACGACAAAATTAGTATATTTTATGTCATAATTAATTTTGATGATTTATATTAATTAAAATCTTTAATAAATAATTCATCGATTCCAAACAAACAATAAAGGAAAAAGTTATAAACTTTAGAAGAGATGCCTAAAATGCCACATACCCTTATATGTCATCCTTATATACATTAAACTAATAGTTTTAGCAACTATCTAATGATCTCTAAAGCAGATAAGAATCATATAAAAACCATAAATTAGAGTTCTACCACAAGTGTGAGACTAATTGTCATATTACAATTCATTTCTTTGATGAAAATATGTTACATGATAAAGTATCTGGGCATTTTCCAAAAAATATATATGGCAAACCAATTAATTAATCAAAACAATTTCGTAAGTTTAATGCTACGTAAGGACTTAAGGGAGTACTGTTTGTGATTATATTAATAAAGAGTTGCTATTGAAATGAACTGAAAAGAAATTCCAATGTTTTTTTGAAGTCTATATGGAAAAAATTGAAACATTAATTGTTATTGGAATCAAATGTAGGAAAAATACGTATGATACAGACTAATCTAAAATTGTCTAGATGTAGAATAACATTGAATGAAAGAACATTAAATTTACAAAGATCTAAGTTACTGAAAAAGCTACAAATCAGTGAGAAGAATTGGTTTCGCGACTTTCGTACGTGCAAATAATTGAACAACTTTAAAAAAAGAAAAATCTAAAAAGAACAGTTTTTCTTGCCTTGAGTATGTCTAATTTTTTTTGCCAATACTCCTTGAGTCTCCTTCCTCTATTAAAAATGATATGTCACAAATTGAATCTAGAGAAACTAAAAGTCAATAGCAGACTTTTATAAGAAATTTTACATATGCATAAACAAATAATTGTTCATCCATTTTCTAAACATATGATGAAAACGGTGTCTTCCTAAAATGCATGTATGGGTTATTGAGACCTTTATTTATGAAGTTAGAAACATTTTAGTACCCCAATCATGTAGATTTGGTTTCTAATTGTTTTAATAATTCTTAGGGATAATCACAAAAAATAACCCTCAGTATATGTCATTTGTAAAGTAGAAAATATGTTAGGGAGTATTGTAAATTTAAAAAATAATTGTAACACCTTCATGTCATTCTTGAAGTGGCCAAATTGTTGTTTTCTCAAAGTTTACTCAATTGGAAACATAAACCTTTACATAATTTAACTTCAATTGACAAATGATGATGATGATGGCCGGGAGACTCATACATTAAAGAAACTTCTCTATATCTTCATAATAATTGCTATTACAATAATACATACTCCCTATTAGATATATTTATGGGCATGTATGTGTATGTCAACACATAGTTTTATGTTTATTAAGTTGTGATTACTTTCGCTAGGAAAACTACTTCATGACTTCATATATTTGAGAGGAGATCGGTATATGAAAAAACTTTCGAATCATATTAATAACTAAATTACAACAAATAAATAATTAACCAAAAGATGTTAAATAATATGTTAATCTTAACAGAATTTTATCATGATGATATATTATGATGTGAATAGTATTTAGATAAAAAAAAAAAAAATGGTCTCAATTTGCACTATCACTTGTCTAGGAGGCTAGCGCAGGTTTAAGTCATGCAAGTCCACATCTTTAACCCACAAAATTAGCCCAAGCCTTGGACATTTTGTACATAGAATTTTCTAGATTTTTTTTTGATCGGTTAGAATTTTTTAGATTTATGTAAAGAGTTCGTAGAGAATTGTAGGAAGTTCTACATAATATTCTTGTAAATATCTTGTAGAATATCTAGGGAATTCTCCATGGAGACGTCTAGAGACCTCTTAATCGTGGGATAAAATCAATCATCACCGGTCTATTGAGAAGGTAGAGTAGTATAATTAGAGGTTATGAGTTCATTTGTAAGCATTGTTAGCAAGTTTGTGTGAATAACACAAATGTTTTATTTCAAGTTTTCTTGTATGCTCATTTATTTAGTCAGCTTCCTACACTTCATACACAAGACTTAGGTCTTTTTCACCCCTTGTGGAGCGTTTCATGTATATGCAAATATATATATATATATATATATATATATATATATGCAAAATGATGAAAAGAGGCTAAGTGTACAGTTTGAGAAATAATTATCCGAGATGTCTTGATCTCGAATCCAAGGAATGCACTTTGTAATAATGCACTTGTTGCCAATGATTATCAATGATACAAAAAAAAATAATTAATAAAAATAAATTGATTCTCACCGTTGTGAAAAATGGGTCATTGGTAAGATACATTAAAGAAAAACCCAAACATAGTCAACAAAGAAAATACTCATGTTGACAGTTTTGCAATTTTTCGGGCGGTGTCATTTTTGTAATATTATGAGGTGACACAAACATGACTAGGGCGCTAACTTATATGCGAAGCTTTCAGGTCAATCCGCCCGGAATTGGAATCTCAAACGAAAGTTCATCTCTCCCCATTATATATATATATATATATATATGAATAGAATCAAATGAGACCACATTATTAGAGTGAGACGTGGACTAATTCTATCCACAAACTGTAATTTTAGACGGTTGAGATTTACCCAATTTAATAGTCCTTTTTAATTTATTTTAAATCAGAAAGGGTAATATTGTAATTGTATAATTATACAATTTGATTTAACAACGTCATGGGCTTCTTCTCCGTCTACATCCGCCGCTCCAGCCGCCGCCGAGGATGACCCCATCCCTCCCCATCGCCGCCCTCGTGTCGTGCCCCCCTCCGCCCATCGCAAGGCGGCCTCGACACCTCCGCCGTGGGTTCCCCTGCCGGTGGCGTACGTAAGGCCGTGAAGCACATGATGATTGATGATCGCCCTATAGCGAGTTCCAGGAGAGAGAAATGGTTAAGCTCATCCCTTAGTGTGGTCACGTGTTCCACCCCAACCGGTCAAGGAGGAAGGTTTGTTTGGATGTGCGCAGCAGTGTATGATAGAGACACGTGGACGGATGAGGAAAACTTGGAATGATCTCGACGGTGTGCGGAACGCCGAGGACAATATATAGACAATTTTACGATTTTATTTTATTTTTCTATTTTTATTTTAAATCAGAAAAAATTTGCAATATTGTAATTATATAATTATTGTATATTTATATATTTTTGATGTATACTTATATGTGTTTTTTTTGTATAAGTAGTTAATTTTTTATGATGTATTTATATTGATGTATACTTATGTTTTTTTTTGTGTACTTATATGTGTTTTTCTTTGTATACTTATATGTGTTTTGTTGTATACTTATATTTTTGTTTGACAATTGTAATATGCAAAGTACAAATATGTTAAATATACAACATAATAGTGTTAAATATACATTAAATATATGTTAAATATACAATACAATAATGAGCGTGATTTTTCTCTCTCTACAATCCTGATTTACTTAATCCACGGTCCCCATATGTTAACGAGCGTGATTCTTTCTTTCTATCACTGATTCCTTAATTCATGGTCCCCACATATTTTTGTTTTGACCATTTTAATATGAAGTAAAATTATGTTAAACATACAAGTAAAATAGTGTTAAGTATACATCAAATATATGTTAAGTGTACAACATACTTGGTTGCTCCAAAAAACGACCTCTCTCGCCGATCACCTTCCAAGACGGAGTCCTCCGTGAAACCCGCACAAGGGGGCCCGGAGGGGGCTCCGCGTACCCTCTCCGATGCTTAAGTCGTGCCTTGGAAAGGAAGTAAAAGGCTAGAGAGAGAGAAAAAGCAATGTAATAAAGAAAGAAAATGAGAATAGTTAGAATGAACCTGGGCTTGGGCCTTTTATACCTTAGCTAGATTAGGATTTCCGTAAAATCCGGGATTCCGTTACGATTTGGTGTCGAGTCATCATTAGATTAGGATCGGATCTCATAAAAACCCTAATTTTACGCCCGTAAGACCATAGCTCCGACTGTTTCAGACACGTCGGTCCTTTGTATTGGCGAAGCCTCCTTACATTTCCAAAGCATCCTCGCACCTCATACATCTCTTGGGCTCGAGCTGACCTCTTCCTCTGACGTCTGGTTAGACTACAATGGGTCAACAACAAATCGGCTTAACCATGCAGAGCTTTAACAGGTCGGCTTGACACAATGCGGACCTTACACAAAGTCAGCCTCATAACGGCCCCGCAACCACGCATGGGCCTTAACAGTCGGCCCGAATATGATAAGCCTTCCACCTATTTATGGGCTTCGTAGGTCGGCCCAAGACAATCCTTAGATCAATCTTAAACCGCGGGCCTCCTCGGATCGGCCCAAGGTTTAATGTTTAATGATCGGCCCGACATTATGGGCCTTATTTTGGATTGGTGCGGGGCCGTAGCCTGGTCGGTCGGCCCAACATCAAATCCTCATCCCATCGCCCAATGTCACGGACTGTCAGTCGGCCTGCATCACCGTATTTCGCCCTTATCAATTCCTCCCCCCAACTATGGATTGGTCTCCGCCTAAACCATAGTTGCTGACAGGCTGAGCTGACCTATTTTTAGGGTTCACACTTTTCACATTCCCGCCGGCTCTTGGCTTTCAAAATTCCTGCCGCCCTTTGGCCTCTCGAGTACCGACACACGTATGTGATTGATGAGACCTCTTTTCAAATTTCGACGCCAGAACCGTAAAAACGTCTCCTCGAAAATCGAGACACCCATTTGTCTTCTATTTCCCCTTATAAAAACCCTTCTTCTCCTTCATTTACCACTTTTCTCATTTCAAGATTTTTTAGAGCACCTTCTCCAAGCGGACCACCTTTTTTCTCGTGAGAATCCTTCAAGCTCCGGCAAGTTTCAAAGATTTAGGCTCCAGCCCACTTTTCCCTCTATCTCCATTCAGTAAGTAATCCCCCTTCTCTTCAATTTTTTCTTTTTCTTTGTTATGGCATCTTCTTCTTCCCCTTCGACGCCGGACCCGGCGTCGCCGATTTAGAACGGTGGGCCATAACAACGGTTCTCGCTAACTCCTCCACCACTTTTCTCACCGGAGTCCGTCCATCGGACCCGATGCTAGAATCCGTTTGATTCGGGTCAGGATTCCGATACAATAGAGATCCGAGCTCCGAGCTCGGGTCCCTTGCCTGTATATCCTCACGATTTTAGGGAGACCACCCTATCAGCCTCCAATCTTCAAACCATTAAAAGAACAACCCAAATTCCTTCTACTTTCGGACTCTCTCGCCTAGCGACTCGACCCGACCTAACCAACCTCCCCCAATGCCCTAGCTTCTTTTTTGTCTGGTCGATAGAGGCGGCCTCGCATTTCCCATCCAACGTTCATGGGGGGTGTCGAGTTCTCCCGGTACCTTAACCAACTAGCTCCGAACTCCTTCCGTATCTGCCGGATTCATCATTTTGACTAAGTACTTAGATATAGAGCCCACTCTGTGTAAGTCCAAATGGCTACGATAATCTAGAGGGGGTGAATAGATTATCTCCATCTTTTCGATTATGCCCTCTTTTTGAAACAAATACGCCAAGACAATAATAAAGGTGCGGAAGTAAACAACAAGCATCGATTTAAAGAGGTTCAACCCACCAAGGGCCTAATCCTCTATTTATAGGGAAGCTTCACCAACATAGGCTCCCAACATAGGCTCCTCTATCTTCACTTTTGTCTACAAAAAGAAGATCACAAGATGTAGAAATATTGTACAAAAATCAAAAGCAAATCTTTCATCACAGACAACAGTTGGAATTTTCTTTGTCACAAAATAGCATAGAGGCGCAGGTTGCCTGTTGAAGATTTCGACCATTTGAAAAAAATAGTGCGATCCGGTAGGGGTTGCGGGGCGACGGTCGGAGTGGGGTCGACCGTGCCGCCCAGGGTGCGCCGGTCGGCCCTCCCCGGACCGGTCCCCTCCCTCTTTTTTCAAGCCCGCATGTTCTTTTTGAGTTATCTTATCTTGGTCTGGCCGACCATTTTGGGCGACCGGTCGACCTCCCTTTGAAATGTTGTCCGATTTTTTCAAAAATAAACTTCAAGAAATACTCCAAAAAATTAGTAAAAACATTTTAAATCATTTGGGAGTATTTAGACAACATTTATAAACATAGTTTTGGTGTAAAAACCAATTTAAACAAAACCATCAAAATTGTTGTCCAATTTTTATCAAATTAAAAACTCTAATAAATACTCCAAAAATTAGTAAAAACATTTTAAATCATTTAGGAGTATTTGGACAACATATAAAAACATTGTTTTGGTATAAACTTATTAGAACAAAATCATCAAAATCTTGATAAAAACATTTATCTAACAAACTCCCCCTTTTTGATGATTACAAACCAAAACAATTTTAGAAGGTCGATTTTAAAACAAAACAAATTTTCCGGTCTTTAAAACAACAATCAATTACAAGCAAGATACATCATAAGTACAAGCACACAAGGATAGGAGCAAAGATTTTTCAAAATCATTTTTGCACAAGCTCCCCTATCAACATGCATATAAAGAACAAGTATACAAGCAACAACTAAAAGCTAAAAGCTTAGCTTTCACAACTTAAGCTTGAATTCCATGAGCTTATAAGCTCCCCCGTCAGAACATCATTAGTCAAGCATAAAAGTCCACAATACATCAAATGGACTAAGCAATATTCACTGACTTATGGCTTTTAGGAGCCCTAGCTTATAGCTTTTCTTGCGAGCTTATTTTCGCTTATTTGAGCGTATGAGCGTTTTTATGTTTTCTCCCTTTGGAATCATCAAAAAGAATGTTAGCACGATAAAAACATCATATATTCATATCAAAGTGCGCAAATTTATCGATTTATCGAGCCTTTTTGAAAATTGAAGCTTAAATTCCAAATAAAAGGGAAAAGTTGATCAATTGACTTGCAAAAGCTCATTTGATTGATAAAACATGATCTCTATATACTTATAAGACTTTTCAAATCGAGAGAATCATGTAGGTGATGAATTTTTCATTGAAACATTTTGTCGAACACTTGGCGTGCGTCGAATAAAACTAGATGAATATAACACCTTTGGGATTTGTTTAAGCCAAAAATTTTCATCACCAATTCAGTTCAAACAGCATTCAATACATCATAAATATAAAGCACATCACGTTCATATGAAACTAGCATCAAGCATTTTGCAAATAAGTCAAAATCTCAAGGGTTCAACCCAATTGAGCAAATGGAGTAGAATTCTTACCATTTGATCGGAAAAGATGACCCATAATGATGATGATCATGATATATAATGTCCATGTTGTGAAAAAGATGCATGAAAACCATTTTTGAATGAAATATGTGAAAATTTGGCAAAGGGGACGAAAAATGGCCAAAATAAGTTAAAATGAAGAATGCTGAAGACAGAACGGTTTTAATCCAATTTTTTGCTTAGGGCGACCGGTCGACGTTGAGGGCGACCGGTTGCCCTCAACCCTTTTAGCCCCTTTGTCGCCGGGTTTTTCCAAAATCCGATTTTCAACCAAAAATCCGATTTTTCGCCCCTAAGTTTTAAAAACGTGCAAAATGCAAACGTAAGCCTCATTCAATATGCATTATGCCTAACCGAGCTCGTATCGATGCAAAAGTCTCGGAAGATAGCGGTTTTGTAAAAATGTCCGCTAATTGATCTTGAGATGGTACAAAAGATATCTCAATTTTTCGTTTTGAAACACAATCCCTTAGAAAATGATGTCGAATCTCAATATGTTTAGTACGGTTATGATGAACCGGGTTTTGAGCAATGTTTATAGCGGATATATTATCACAAAAGATAGGAACACTTTCAAAAGAACATTTATAATCCGCTAAGGTTTGTTTCATCCAAAGAAGTTGTGTACAACAAAATGCCGCGGAAATATATTCGCCGGCCGTTGAAAGTAAAACACAATTTTGTTTCTTTGAAAACCAAGATACTAGGCAATCGCTTAAAAATTGACATGATCCGAAAGTACTTTTCCGATCATCAATATTTCCCGCATAATCCGAATCACTATAACCTTTAAGAGAAAAATTTTCATTCTATGGATAGAATAAACTATATTGAATAGTGCCTTTCAAATATCGAAAAATCCTTTTAACGACACTCATATGAGATTCTTTGGGATTACTTTGAAAATGAGCACATAGGCATACGACATGAAGAATGTCCGGTCTACTTGCGGTTAAATAAAGTAAACTACCAATCATACCTCGATATTTGGATTCATCAACCGACTTGCCTTTTTCATCTTTGTCAATTTTGACGTTTGTTGCCATTGGGGTAGAGACGGTTCTTCCTTCTTCAATGCCAAATTTCTTCAAAAGCTTCTTTGTATATTTTGATTGAGAAATATAAATTCCTTCTTGGCATTGCTTAATTTGAAGTCCAAGGAAGAATATTTGCTCCTCCATCATGCTCATCTTGAATTCTCCTATCATTAACTTAGAAAATTTCTTGCACAAGAATTCATTAGAAGCACCAAAAATATCATACATTGCACAAGTAAGTAATCTTGCCCTTTTTCAAAAACAAAGAGAGTAATATAAACTTTACCTCTTGTAAAACTATTTAGCAAAAATAGCTAAGTCTATCATACCATACAAGGCGTTTTATAAAAATCATTTGGCCTAGAAAAATTTTAAACCCCGGAGGTTGTTTTATATAGACTTCTTCTTGAATAAAATCTTTTGAGTTACTAACCTCCTCTTGGTCATTGAGCTTGTTCCAAGATAAAAAAATCCGCAAAATCTTAATAAGATATCTTGCACAAGAGCATAGTAATATCGAATAATAGAGACACAATAATAAGTAACACATACTATGCTTTAGAAGAAATCATCAAGAGTTCAATAAAAACATGCAAGTTCAAATATGCTTATAGAAAGCTATATAAGGCCTCTTTTGAAATTTGAAAATCCGAGAGCATATAGTTGAGACCTCATTCATAAGAAGCACATGATCAAGAGCTTTGACAAAGCAACCAAGAATAATGACATTTATATGAGCAATAAAATGCATAACTAAGAGAGGGATAAAAATCAAATGTCTTATCAAAATAAAGTATAATCCCTTACTAATCTCGGATAAAATAAGCTAAGTCAAATAATGCCTTTCAAAAATCAAAACATCCTCTTAATGACACTTATGTGAAATACTATGAAATATCTTGAAACTCAAGTACATAGGCATATGGCAAACATAATATCGAGTCTATAAGATGAATACCGATGAGAATCGTGCCTCGATAGTTTATGGTCCTCTTAACACATTATGACATAAATAGCCATTGGTGAGGATACATGAATCCTACACAATTATTAAAACAAGACTAGCACAAAACATAGTAATGGAGATGTAGGCTAAAGCAATAAGGTATATCACAAGTATGCTTATGCTATATAAATCCATAAGAGATCAAATTTTTAGTCATAGTAAATGCACAAGAGTTTATATAAGCATCATACAAGGTCTCCTTTTCAAAATATTTTAAAAACACAAATATATATTGAAGACCTTAATTTTAAAAATATTTGAAAACTCATTTGCAATTAAGACACAAATAAAAACATGCATAATAACAAAATAAAATGCATATTTAAATGGAGAGATACGGTTTACCAATTTCGCCATTTCCACGGGTTATGTCTCTCCCTTTGTTGATGATATCTTCCCTTGATAAGTCACTTTGTTGATGATGGCTCATTTGATTACTCCATTTCCAAGATTTTTGTCCTTCCCATTGTTGATAGTCTCTTCTTCTTTGAAAATCATCTTGTTGATAATATCTTTGCCATTTCCAATGATTGTGTTCATCCCACTTTTGATTATATCCTCTTCTTGGAAATTGGCTTTGTTGAAAATGTTTTCTCCTTTGATCAAATGAATTGGTCATTTGATGTCTTCTTGGCGGTATGAATTTTCTCCGATTATTATTTCGCGGGTACCTATCAAGAAATTATTTTGTGGTACCCTCAAGTGTTTGGGTCCTTTGGAATTAGCTTTGAGACTTTTAGGTCTCCAATAATAATTAGAGCTATTTCTAGCCGACAAGTATTAATGTGTGACCCGTTTTACCACAATAAAAACAAGTACTAATTTTGGGAGCATAATGACCAACATGCATAGAGACTTGATTTCTTTTCACATAATTAACAACAATAAGCTTATGATCAAGTCCTTGTTTCAAATTATCACAACTATGAACATCAATAATATTGGTCATTTTATCGGTACTCAAGTTGGATTTTGATAAATCATTTTTCATGCAATTAATATCCTTAACAAGAGTACTATTTTCTTTTTCAAGGTTTCTAACCTTGTCAAGTGTGGTGGTGTGATCACATGAAAGTGATTCATAAGAGGAAAATAAATTATCCTTATCAATTTTTAAAATATTGAATTCTTTTTTTCAATTTTTTGTATTTAACAAGTAAACTTTGGAATTCATTTTGAAGCTCATCAAAATCATTTTGCAAATCACTATAATCATTTTGTAATTTTATCATAAGAAGTGGAGGGTTTAGAACTTACCTCATTTTCTTCTTCAAAGCCCATAAGACATCGTTCGTTACCATCGACGTCGGAAGTTGTAGGAAGCTCATCCCATGTTGGATTTGTATCCATTTGAGAAGTAGATGCTTTTGAGTGGCTCCTTTCATTTGCATATACTTCTTCTAATTTTCTCCATACTTCATGAGCCGATTTAATTCCTACAATATGATCATATTCCAAAATGGTAAGTGAACAATAAATAACATTAAGAGCTTTACCATTTAAAGAGATGATTTTCTTTTCTTCATCATTGAGCTCTTTGAGGCCTTTGTGTGGTGTGTTCATCATTGGAATGGATTCTTCATTTACGACCGTGTTCCAGATATCGAACCCGCAACCTTGTAGATAACATTCCATTCTTTCTTTCCAAAATGTAAAATTTTTGGAATCGAATAGTGGTGGCTTGGTGGTGGGGCGCCGGTAAGGTAGACTTCGTTCGTAGCCGATGATCGTTTCTCTTTACTCGCAATGTGGAACGAGCTTGCCAAAGAGTTTGGCTCGATACCACTTGTAAGTCAGCGGCTACGATAATCTAGAGGGGGTGAATAGATTATCTCCATCTTTTCGATTATGCCCTCTTTTTGAAACAAATACGCCAAGACAATAATAAAGGTGCGGGAAGTAAACAACACGCATCGATTTAAAGAGGTTCAACCCACCTAGGGCCTAATCCTCTATTTATAGGGAAGCTTCACCAACATAGGCTCCTCTATCCTCACTTTTGTCTACAAAAAGAAGATCACAAGATGTAGAAATATTGTACAAAAATCAAAAGCAAATCTTTTGTCATAGATTACAACGGTTGGAATTTTGCTGTCACAAAATAGCATAGGGCGACCGGTTGCCCTGTTGAAGATTTCGACCGTTTGAAAAAAATAGTGCGATCCAGGTAGGGGTTGCAGGGGGGTGCGACCGGTCGGAGGGGGTCGGCCGGCCGCCCAGTGGGTGACGGTCGGCCCTCCCGGACCGGTCCCCTCCCCTCTTTTTTCAAGCCCGCATGTTCGCATTTCGAGTTATCTTATCTTGGTCCGGTCGACCACTTTGGGCGACCGGTCGACCTCCCCTTTGAAATGTTGTCCGATTTTTTTCAAAAATAAACTTCAAGAAATACTCCAAAAAATTAGTAAAAATATTTTAAATCATTTGGGAGTATTTAGACAACATTTATAAACATAGTTTTGGTGTAAAAACCAATTTAAACAAAACCATCAAAAGTGTTGTCCAATTTTTATCAAATTAAAAACTCTAATAAATACTCCAAAAATTAGTAAAAATATTTTAAATCATTTAGGAGTATTTGGACAACATAAAAACATTGTTTTGGTATAAAAACTTATTAAAACAAAATCATCAAAATCTTGATAAAAACATTTATCTAACACTCGGAACTATTTTCGCCCTATTCCAAATAAAGAGCGACCACTAAGGGTATTTTCTACATCACCTCCCGAGGTTATGCTCAATTTTTAAGTAAGTATCCTTCCTCCAACAAATTCTGGAAGGATAAATATTTCTTCATTTCTTCCCCGAGCTTGGGGTTTCCTATTGCTTGGACTGGACCCTTCCTCTCCAACGCAAACACAACCCAGAGATCGGTCTCCCGATCTCCAAGCTCAAATAAATAAACTTACCTTGGTCAAGTATGACCTTTCTCGCCTCATAACCCCATCACTCTGCACTACTTGTTTGAGCCCCATCGTGGCCCCCTTGCCTTGTGACATTGGTAATTGTCATTTTTGTAATTAATTTATTTTACTCTTACTCATTAGCTAATCTTTCTTCTTTGTGCAGATATGTTTATGGCACAGATGGTTGCCGAGCCAGACGACGAGGAGCAACCAATTGCTCTGGCTCACTCCTCCTTCATTCAAGATCGCGCCCCCGAGCCCTGAAGGTCAGCCCCCTCTACTACGGCGACCCGATACGACTGCTGTAGTGATAGCCGATCTCACAGGCCCAGGGGCTCAACCTTCTATCCGACCTCCTCCTCCAAAGAGGTCGGGTGTCGGTACTAGCACAGGGGCTGCCAAGAAGGCAAAGACCACCACTCCTGCCACTGCTGCTCTCTCTCTCTCACGCACTCCTATTCATACACCCAACCAGACCTTTTTCACAGGCAATTCCATCCTGAAGAACAATGATGGGACTTTTGCCATTCAAGACGTCTAAGGCAATCGCCCGAACCCCGACCGAATCGCTTGGAGAAGGTCGGTGATCTTTGAGCTGGTGAGCTCTTCGCTTGAACCATTCGAAAGCCGAGGCACAACTAGCCGCCCGATCTCCGGGCTCGAGTCGGTTTTTTGATCCTCTAATATTGCCGAGCTCAATAATTCTAAGAAGGAGTGCATTGGTGAAAGCTCGGAGACTAAACTCCCGGAGGAGAACCGCCGATACAAGGATAGGGAGGGGGTCAATAAGGCTACCATGGCCTTCTGGAGGCCAAGATAAAGGCTCGGAGACCGATAATGCGATCTCAAGACCGAGCCGAGTGATCTCCAAATCCATTGCACCTTTGTTAATGCCGATCAAGCCCGAGCCGAGGGCATCGAAGGCGGTCGCAAAGTTTCCTCACCTCCCGAAGGCTCTTCAATAGTTCGGGCTATTCGGGAGAGGGTGAAGCAAGCCTTTCCGAGCTCCAGGAATTTATCAAAGTTCTTTTCAGATTCGCCATGGAGTACTACGAATTTGCTTTTGACCAGGTGAACTTCACTCGGGAACGCAATATCACTACCGAGCCCTTTGATCGCCGAGGTCCCGGGAAGGTCTTGCCCGACCCCAAGGGCTTCGTGTTCTACAAGAGGCGGAACATCTTAATCTTGCTCCTGTGGAGGTGTTCATAGAATCCTTATCTACTCCATTCATCCTCCACCCCTGCCTCCGGCTCGGGAGGTCCTTCTCGGTCCCCCGGAGGTCCCAATCCCTCGGCCTTCCCGAAGGCCCCTCTCAACTTCAGGAAATCCCGGATGATGATCCCGATCTCGCTCTCATAGATGATGTGACCATCTCCATGGACGACACGAACACCAAAAATGTTCCTCCTACTAGTTAGGAGTTGATTCTACTTTTGTAGTTTTTCATTATGCACTTGTAATTATTTTGAATGATCAATGAAGTTTCTTCGCACTTTCATTTTCTCGATCTCTTATCTAATATTTACTTTCATCATAGTTCAGTTTTGTAAAGTACAGCTCGGGCTGTATTCAGTTATTATTATTATATATATATATATATATATATTTTTACAAAAAAGATTGACCCATTGTGCTCTCCGTGGCCTCAAGTATTTGGAGACTAGCTCGAGCTGAGCTCCAAATACTTGTCTTCTTTCAAAGGAAGCTGGCTCGAGCCGAGCTCCTCGCATGGCCTCGTGGCCCCAAGTATTTGGAGACTAGCTCGAGCTGAGCTCCAAATACTTGTCTTCTTTCAAAGGAAGCTGGCTCGAGCCGAGCTCCTCGCATGGCCTCGTGGCCCCAAGTATTTGGATACTAGCTCGAGTTGAGCTCCGGATACTTGTCTTCTTTCAAAAGAAGTCGGCTCGAGTCGAGCTCCTCGCATGGCCTCGTGGCCCCAACTATTTGGAGACTAGCTCGAGCCGAGCTCCAAATACTTGTCTTCTTTCAAGGAAGCTAGCTCGAGCCGAGCTCCTCGCATGGCCTCGTGGCCCCAAGTATTTGGAGACTAGCTCGAGCCGAGCTCCAAATACTTGTCAATTTCTTCAAGGAAGGCCGGCTCGAGCCGAGCTCCTTGCACGACCTCGTGGCCCCAAGTATTTGGAGACTAGCTCGGTGAGCTCCAAATACTTGTCTTCTTTCAAAGGAAGGCGGCTCGAGCCGAGCTCCTCGCATAGCCTCGTGGCCCCAAGTATTTGGAGACTAGCTCGAGTGAGCTCCAAATACTTGTCAATTTCTTCAAAGAAAGCGGCTCGAGCCGAGCTCCTCGCATGGCCTCGTGGCCCCAAGTATTTGGAGGCTAGCTCGAGCCGAGCTCCAAATACTTGTCACTTTTTATCATTTCCACTTTCCGAACTCATAATTTAGGGCGTGAGATCATTTCATTCAAAATGAGTAAATGATTACATCGGATATTCCTCTATTCTAGGAATGATATTTCTTCAAATTGCAACTGTTCCAAGCCCGGGAGTTTTCGACCCCGAGCTCTTCCAAACCAGACGCACCTCCCTGCAAAGACCTTCACTACCCGAAGTGGTCCTTCCCATTCGCATCTAGTTTCCCTTTATTCTTGCTAGCATCCGACCTTCTCAAAACCAAGTCACCAACCTGGAAGGCCCTTTTCTTCACTTTCTTGTCATAGTGCCTTGATCCTTCTTCGTGTCCATTCCATTTGCAAAAATGCCATCTTCCTTTCTCATTTATAGCATCCAACGCCTCTCGTATCAGCATCTCATTAGCGTTCTCATCAAAATTCTGAACTCGATGCATTTCCATTCCGATCTCTCGGTATCACATCATCCATACCATACACCAAGTGAACGGAGCCTCGCCGATTTGCCTCCTTCGCCATTAGTTCGATAAGCCCACAATACCGAGCCGAGCTCTCGAACCCACGCTCCTCCCCGCTTCTCCGGCCGAGCTTCCAATCCTTGGACAAGAATTATGTTGGTCACTTCCACTTGCCCATTGGCCTCGTGGATGGGGCCGATGCGAAGTTTTGCTTGATCTTCAATTCCTCACACCAAGCTCGGAATTTCGCCCGCGAATCGCATTCCATTATCGATATCAAGATCCGATCGTTCCATACCGACACACTATGTTTTGCCAAATAAATTTCATCTTTGCATCCTCATTTATCTTAGCAAGAGGCTCTGCCTCCACCCACTTGCTAAAATAGTCGATTGCCACAATCAAGAATTTCCTCCGACTCGGCCAGGAGAAAAAGGACCAACAATATCAATTCCCCACTTCGCGAAAGGACATACCGAACTCATTGTCATGAGCTCCTCCGCCGTCTATGTACCAAAGGTGCATGGATCGACATTTTTCACATGCTATCGCCAACTTTTCCGCTCCCCTTCGTAAGGCCAAAAATACCCGCTCTAAGGACTTTCTTCATCAAAATCCTTGCTCCATGTGATTCCCGCAACAATCTTCATGCATCTCTCTCAAAGCATATACGTACCCTCTTCTCCACTCAAACACCTCAACAAAGGCATAGAGAAGCCTCTCTTATATAACTTGTCCCCGATAATGCAAAAACGTGTCCCGAATTTTCAGCCTAAGCCGCTTCACGCCTTCGTTGGTAAGACCCTTCTTTTAAATAATCTATGATAGCCGACCTCCAATCCTCTTTCTCTTTAGCTTGATTTTCCAAGGTCGAATCGGCCATCTTTGCTAGAAAATCCGCCCGACCATTCTCTTCCCTCGGGACTGACATATCTTGATCTCTTTCACTTTCCCTCTAAAGCTCGGTATGCTTCAACATACCTCTTCATCATCTCTTCCCTAATCTCGAATTCTCCCATAACTTGCTTATGGACGAGCCGAGAATCCATGTAAACAACCATCCTAATGACCCCATCTCGATGGCCATTTGCATCCCTCTCGATGAATGCTTCATACTCCGCCTCATTATTAGATAGCTTGAACTCCAACCTCACAGCCAAAGAAAATCATTTTCGATCCCCGTGGGCTGATCAAGACAATACCAAGACCGCATCCCGAGCTCCCCTCTTGAACCATCCACATAAATCACCCAAGTTCCTTCTCCGCTATCATCCCTTATTGATTCTTGAACAAAGTCGCCAAAGCTTGAGCTTTAATGGCCGATCTGTTCTCGAATTCAATATCATACTCACTTAGCTCAATAGCCCACTTCACTAGCCTCTCTCGCTACCTCGGGCTTACTCATCACATTTCTCAACGGAAGATTAGTTCGGACGATTCCGTTATGCGAAAGGAAATACGGCCAAGTCTCCTCGCAGTCACCACCAAGGCCAAACCTGCCTTCTCGATCTCGCATACCGCAACTCAGCATTCTCAAAACTTTACTGACATAGTACACCGGCCTCTGAACCGATCTCTCCTCCCTGATCAAGACCGTGCTAACCCCCCCCTCCTACCGAAAGATAGAGGTATAAGGGCTCACCGGCAACGACTTAGTTAGCAATGACAAGTCGCCCAAGTAATTTTTCAAGTCCTTGAAAGCCTTTTGGCACTACTCATCCCAAACAAACTTTTTGGCCTTCCTCAAGACCTTAAAAAAGGGCAAACTCCTCTCGCGAGGCGCGAAATAAACCGATTTAGAGCTACTAGCCGACTGTTAAACACTGCACATCTTTGGCATCCGAGGCGGTGCCATCTCTCCGATGGCCCCGACGACTTTCTCCGGGTTGGCCTCTATTCCTTTCTCCGTCACCATGTACCCTTAAACTTTCCCGGCGACCCCAAAGGCACACTTCTTGGGGTTGACTTCATTCTATACTTTCTCAAAGTGTCGACGTTTGGCTAGGTCACGCACATGATCCACAACCTTCATACTTTTGACCAACATATCATCCACGTACACCTCCATGTTTCGCCGAGTGCTCCCCAAACATCTTATCCACCAACCTACGGTATGTGGCTCACGCATTCTTCAATCCGAATGGCATTACTATATAATGAAGGTACCAAAAGAGGTGGTGAAGCACACCTTTTTTGGTCTTCTTCTCGCTAGCTTTGATCCGGTGATATCCTTGTGACACATCCATCATACTAAGCGGTTCACACCCCAACGTCGAATCCACCAAATCGATCAATTCGGGGCAATGGATAGTAATCCTTAGGGCAAGCATGATTCAAATCCCTAAAGTCCCACACACATGCGCCAATCATCCTCTGTTTTTGGAACCAATCGCATTAGATAGCCATTGGGAAACTAGATTTCTTTGATGTGCCCCGCTTTCAACAACCTTTGCACCTCCGCCCGAATTATAGCGTCCTTCTTAGGGCCGAAATTCTTTTTCTTTTGTTTCACCGGTTTATATGACGGATTGACATTAAGCTATGTTCAAGAATGCTCGGATCAATCCCCACCAGGTCTTCCATTTGTCCAAGCAAACACATCCACATTACTCCTTAGAAACTCCACTAGTTCATCCCTCAATTCGTCGAGCAACTCCTTCCCGACCTTGGTGACCTTATCGGGGTCACCTGGCACCACCTCGACCATCATCATTTCCTCATTAGGTTGGGCGTGCTCCACCGCTCGTCAACCTAATCAACTTGTCTTTGTTTCTATCATCATCAAAAGCACTCCCCCTTTTCGCTTTCTTCCTCGAATACTTTCTACGTATAATTTCTAGCCATATATTGATCACCACCGACCTCACCTACTTCTTCTCCCACAAGAAACTTCATTTTCAAATGGTATACCGACACCACGACTTGGAAAGCATTTAGTGCGGTCTACCCAAAATGACATTATAGGAGGACGGTGCATCAACTACCAAAAATCGAATCATTCTAGTTTTACGATTAGGCTCCTACCTAAGGAAACAGGTAAAGTAATCATACCTATTGGTTGGATCATCCCTCCAAGCGAAACCGACCAACGCCAGTATCCACTGTCTCCAAGCCGACCTCAAGGTCCATCTTCTTATAGTAATCATAGAACAGGATATCTGCTTTGAGCTCCCGTATCCACAAATACCGCATTGCACATCATAATTAGAAATCGTCGCCGTGATCACAAGAGCATCGTTGTGTGGTGCCACGATACCCTTGCAATCCTCGGTCCAAATGGATACTCGGCCCGACCCGACTTGTTCCACCTTCAATCGCTCTTGCACCCGACCGTGCCGTTGCTCTCACATAATTCTTCCGAGCTCACCTCGAATCTCCTTCCACCGGCCCTCCAACAATCATCGGATGACCTCACGCCGAGGTGGGGCGGAGGTGGAGGTAGCTCCTCCTTTTCCTCCCCTACGCTCCGGCTCATGCCGAGGCCGGTGATATCCCGGTTATCCCTCTTATACTCCCCTTTTTTCTCCTTTTTGTCGATGTACACAAATTTCCGAGATGACCTTCTTGAATGAGCCGCTCGATTTCATCCCTCGGTGTGTGCACCGATCTGTTGTGTGCCTATACTCATTGTGAAATCTACAAAATTCCTTACATTTCGCCTTCATGGTGCCTCTGCGTGCGCTTTTGGCCACCTCAGGTCGGGATGCCTCAATAGCTACAAGCACCTTGCCCCGAGGGACGGCCAATGGCGTATATTTCTCAAACCTCGGCCTTCCTCCCATTGCCTCGGACTTGGCTTCTTCTCGAGGTCCTTTGTCCTCCCAATCCTCCCTCCCTGTCTCTTCTCTTCTCTCCTTCCTCTCTCTTCATTTTTTCTACTTTGTTCCAGGTTAATATATTTCTCCGCCCGAGCTAACACTCATCGAATGTCTTAGCAGGCTCTATTACTAATGATTCAAAGAACTCCCCATCCTTCAGGCCCTGAGCTAGGGCATTAGCCAAAATTTCCGGACTGGCTGACGCACCTCCAACTTTGCCGCGGTAAACCTCTGAATATAGCTCCGAAGTCCCTCTCCTTCTCTCTGTTTGATGCTAAACAAAGTCAGGGGCGCCTTTTGGTACTTACGGCAACTCGTGAACTGATTAAGGAAAGCCGAGCTGAAGTCATCAAAATTTCGAATGGAGCACTGGAGCAAGTGGCTAAACCATTCTTTGAGCCGATTTTGTCAAAGTGGTAGGAAAAACTCTACACATCACGCCATCCGTGAACTGTGTAGCAAAGCAAAGATTCTCAAAGCGGCAAAGATGGTCCCACGGATCCGTGGTACCATCATATTCAAAGCTCGAGCTCGGTATGAGGCCGGGAGCTCATCGCCATCACCTCGTCTCGAGAAAGGAGTTTCCCTCCTCACCCGAACCGCAGCCGCTCCTGGCACTCCAGCAACCCTCCTCCGAATATCTCGCACCTCACGATGGAGGTCATCCATCCATTCCGACCAATCCTGGTCCTCAGTGGACACATGCTCCGCCCTTGATGAATGCACCTCTTCCCGGCAAGATCGCCGCCGACCCTCTCTCTCCGACCTCGGGTGGACCACGAAGGAGGAACCACCGGAGGGGGAACCATAGGAGGAGGAGGCAGGGGTGGGACCACAGCAGAGCGGTGGTGGGAAGCATCTCCTCAGCGTCTTTCCACCGTTTGTTCCACGACCCTAGTGATGAAACCACCCAATTGTTCAAAGAACATTGGGCCCAAGTCTATACTCTCCCCGGATATAGGCGGCGTTGTTCATCCACTCTGTCCTCTCGCACCCGCCGCTCCTCCGCCGTCCACCGGGGTGGTGGAGGTGGAGGTCGAACATCTTCCTGCGTGATTACGCCCGGAGTATCTCCCCGGCGTACGGTTCGAGATCATCTTCCAAGTTTCTCCTAACATCCTCCATAGCTAAAACTCGAATCTCACGTCTCTACTCAAGATTTCCCCATGACGGGCGCCACTTGGTTGCTCCAAAACGACCTCTCCTCGCCGATCACCTTCCAAGACGAAGTCCTCCGTGAAACTCTGCACAAGGGGGCCGGAGGGGCTCGGTGTACCCCTCTCGATGCTTAAGTCGATTGCCTTGGAAAGGAACTAAAAAGGCTAGAGAGAGAAAAAGCAATGTAACAAAGAAGAGAAAATGAGATTAGGTTAGAATGAACTCCGGGCTTGGGCCTTTTATACCTTAGCTAGGATTAGGGTTTCCGTAAAATCTGGGATTCCGTTACGATTTGGTGTCAGAGTCATCATTAGATTAGGATCGGATCTCATAAAAACCCTAATTTTACGCCCGTAAGACCATAGCTCCGACCTGTTTCAGGACACGTCGGTCCTTTGTATTGTGCGAAGCCCCCTTACATTTCCAAAGCATCCTCAGTACCTCATACATCTCTTGGGCTCGAGCTGACCTCTTCCTCCGACGTCTGGTTAGACTACAATGGGTCAACAACAGATCGGCTTAACCATGCAGAGCTTTAACAGGTCGGCTTGACACAACAGACCTTACACAGGTCAGCCTCATAACGGCCCTGCAACCACGTACTTGGGCCTTAACAGGTCGGCCCGAATATGATAAGCCTTCCACCTATTTATGGGCTTCGTAGGTCGGCCCAAGACAATCCTTAGATCAATCTCAAACCGCGGGCCTCCACAGATCGGCCCAAGGTTTAATGCTTAACAGATCAGCCCGACATTATGGGCCTTGGATTGGTCCGGGCCGTAGTAGGCACTGGTCCGTCGCCCAACATCAAATCCTCATCCCATTGGCCCAATGTCACGGACTGTCAGTCGGCCTGCATCGTATTTCGCCTTATCAAATACCGCATTTGCATGACAGAGCACATGCGTGATTTTCTCTCTACAGTCACGATTTTCTCGCGATTTTCCCTCTCCCCACATGATTTTCTCTCTCCTAATAACTGATTCCATATTTGGATGGTCCCCCACTTGGTTAATTTGTAGCAGTTATACCCTTATTTTGCTTTAATTAAATATTTAGTGTAATTTTAACCCCTATTTATCTTAGCCATTGATATAGATAATGGAGGGTTGAGATGAGTCCACATTGTCTCACTATAATATGTGGTCTCATTGTATCCTCCCCATATATATATATATATATATATATATATATATATGTGTGTGTGGGAGGATCAAGTGAGACCATGTCTCTAGGTGAGACACAATGGACTAATCTCAACCATCCCCACTATTAATCAATGGGTATGATTTAATGGATAAAAAATATATTAAAATATTAATTTAATCAATATAAGGGTAGTAGGGTAAAATAACATAACAAGTTAGTTACAAAAATGGAATCAAATCTCTTTCTCTCTCATACATCTCCCAATTTCCCCAATCTCACGTTTCTCTCTCTCTCTCTCTCTCTCTCTCTCTCTCTCTCTCTCTCTCTCTCTCTCTCCTCCATTAACGCAAATAAAGAAAATCGTGAAGAACTATAAAATTACTGAGAAAAAAACAAGAAAAATTGGTGCAATATTACAGACAAATAACGAATGTGAGTTCGAAAACTAAATATGCAACAAAACTCAACTAAATATGCATTATCTGAAAACTATCTATGCAGCGTAAAAAAACTAATATGTAGTACAGTATATCCAATTATGCAAGACGTCATAAACTATGCAACAAAATCAACTAACTATGTATTATCTAGAAACTATCTGTGCATTGTGGAATAACTAAATATGCAAAGACATTATGTAACATCCCATTTTTATAATTTCCAAAAGCAACATCCCATTTTCATAACTAAATATACATTATATTGAACCTATTTATGCAATGTAGTATAACTACATATGCAAAGACGTTATATTCAATTATGTCTTGTTTTCATAAAAAAGCGATTGCCAACAAAATAACTAAATATGCATTATTTGATGTCTAATTATGCAGTAGGTTAACCCTAACTATGCCGCAAAATAAAAATATTTGGAAAGAAAACAGTTCCTTAAATTCCGCCACAAAATCCGGCAGAGTGTCAATTTCAACCCATAAAACTGGGACCACTAATTTGAATTACGAAATTACAATCTTACCCTTAAAATCAGCGAAAATTAGGAAATAATTAAAAAAACTGAATTAATTACATCCCTTCATTTTTTAAGATCAATGGGTAAGATGAGTCCACACTGTCTCACCTAGGGATGGTGGTCTCATTTGAACCAAATCATATATATATATATATATATATATATATATTATTTGATATATCATATATATCCTACTTAAGTGTAGAGAATGTTTCCCTTCAAACTACCCGAAATCTCTTTCTTAGGTCCATCCACTGGTGCATGGGCCTTTTGGCCCAACTGGATTCAGTTGTTGGCCATCAACTAAAGGTATATATTACATTTTTTTTTGAAATGATATATATATTATATTTTTGTCGTCTGTCTACCTGAAATGTATTCCTCCAACTCTAGGTATTCATATTCTCTCATATAATAATTATTCGACGGAAGCAGATACACTAAAAGGGGCATTTAAGTGCACCCGGTGCAAGGCAGAGAAAAATACCCCCAATTACCTAACAAACCACTATTATAGAGAATATGATGACGTCTTGGATCATGAATATTATCGGGCGCATAAGACCAATATTAAGTCGACGGAAAACCCCTGTGACGGCAAATGACCCTTACGCTATGGTGAATCTATCTCAAGTTCATACTAAGGAAGATGGAGGAGTTAAGAGGTTCGCGAGGTAGGAGTGACACTTCCAAAGATGATTAATAATGAATTATTGTATATTTGTCCAAAGAATACTATGTATTTTTTCTTTCACATAACTCGCTTTTGAACGATTTACTTTAATTGCAAATACTCAGGATATATTTTTGAGCTATTGAAATATTTCACATAACTCTGTTTTTGAATGATTTACTTTAATCTTTGTGCTATATTATTTGCATGGAAAACAAATACTCGGATATAATTGTCATACGTGATCGAGATAAATACTAGGGATAATTACAAAAAGTCCCCTAAGGTATGGGCTAATTACAAAAAAAACCCTAAGATTTTTTGAAAATTGGAAAAAAAACATGATGTTTTATTACATTTTACATAAGCGAAAAATATTTACGAACTTTGGCCCGTGAAAAGAAAAAAATAGAAAAATGATGTGATTAACACATTTCAATTTGAAGACGATGAATATGAATAATTTGCTATCCTCGCACAATGAACCCTTGATGTATATGTGAAAAGTGAGATTTCCCACTTGTTTTAATTTACACAAGATAATCATTGTTTTATTGAAGCATATACAATGTTCACCATCTCTTACCCTCTCATTTGAAGGATACCAATCCGATCCATAAGCTTCAACCTTAAATCCATTAAGTATATACTCGCTTCATCCAATTATACAAGTTAACTTCTCTACAGAAAGAATCTATTCAATGATTGAGCCAAAATTTTGCATTTTTACGGTACATTTTCGATCCCAGGATCGAGGAACCATCAAGCGTACCACATCGATTTATAAAAAAGGCCAAATAACTCATCAAAACATATAATGAGGTACAACTATCAATTTCTAGTCAAAATGACTATAAAACATGTTTTTAAATGAAAAATGACCAAATACTTCCCAAAATGACTATAAAACATGTTTTTAAATGAAAAATGACCTAATGTTATCAAATATCAAGTTCGTCTTAGAGGAAGATCGGAGGGTCAATTTCACCAAGAAGTTCTTATATCCAAGTCAAATATATCATGATTGATTCAGATTAAGCTATCAAGCCCTCGAATTAACGTTATTCAACTTCAAGTTCAAGTTTGCGAGAAGATCAAGTTGAAAAGTTCATCTCCAAATTCTCAAATTCCGGATATTATATTTTTGAACAAAAGAATCGGAGGATCTTTTAGAGATTGTAACCCTTTTGATATTTTGATTCATATAAATTCACTTTGTACGCTATTTTTTGTTTTTTTTTTTTGAGACAATAAAAAAATTTGTTACAATTTTTGGCACGCCCGATGAAACAATCTCTACCTCTCATCTCTTCTATTAGAATCAAGTCCAAATATCAATGAAAATGGTCAACCTTCCAAGTCCACAAATGTTGACCTTTCAATCTTTGAACTATGAAGTTACCGCTCCAAAATACAAGCATAAGAGGGCAAAGAAAGATGGCGAGTCATCGAATCATGAATCTACTTCTCCAAAGACGAAGGGGCATGGAAACAAGGTGGCAAATATGGGGATGCAAATAAAGAATCATTGAACCGCTTCGACATGCACACATTCTACAAGCTCAAACTTTTAAACTGTAGCATCCATGGTGGTCCAAGCTACTTTACTCGAAGAGCAACTTGCGAATTTGACAAAGGCCATTGAAGTACTTACAAAACATGTCCAAGAGCGAGGATTCCCAAATCATAAAGTTGATAGACAAAGTAGACCAAGTTGATTCAAGTTATGTGATGGGCCAACAAGTCGAAGCTTAAGATGATGTGGAAACGTCCACAAGGCAACACCCAAATGTAAAAAGAGGAGTCTCCCACAAAGGAGTTGCGAGTCTCGTCGATGGCCTCGATTCCGGTTGACCAACTCAAGGAGTTCATCATGGGGACTATCAAAGATAAGATTGATGGAAGTTCCAAATCGTGTTTGACTTATGCTAAGCCGTACACGAGGAGAGAATTGACAACTTGAAGATGTATCTTTGGTTATCAACCACCCGAAATTCCAATAATTTGATGGCAAGGGCAATCCAAAAATAACATGTGGCTCACTTCATTGAAATGTGCAATGATGTTGGGACTTACGGAGATCATTTAATGAAGCAATTTCGTCCGGTCCTTGAAGGAAAGTGCATTTGATTGGTACACCGACTTGGGGACAAATTTGATTGACAATTGGGAGCGGTGGAATGAGAATTTCTCGGCCGTTTCTATGACACATGATGAACTATTAGTATGATCAACTCTCAAATTCACGCCAAAGTGAAAGGAAGAGTCTATCATCGACTACACTAATCGTTGAGGGATTTAAGCTTCAATCGCAAAGATCATTTGTCGAAGCTTCAACAATCGAAATATGCATCCAACGAATGCATTGGAGCCTATGCTACATACTTTAAGGAATAAAGCCGAAAACTTTTGAAACGTTAGCAACTCGAGCACATACCATTGAGATAAGTTTGAACTGACCAACAAGAACACCCAAGTGATGTTAGTGATGACCACGATGATGAAAACGAAGTGGAGCCATCTTCAACTTCTCAACGCTCCTTTATATGAGCATAAACTATCTAGAATTGTCAAACTAAATTATGTTCAAATGTTCATTGATAAAAGCCTAAACTATCATACTCCTTGGCATGAGTATAAAAGGTCTATATCCCAAGTTTAAAATGTCTACTCGTTGATACGAGTATAAACTATCAATATATATCTCAAGTTCAAATGAATACTCCTTGATACAAGTATAAACTATCAATATATCTCAAAATTCAAATGAAGACTCCTTGATACAGTATAAAATATCAACATATTTCAAGTCCAAATAAAGACTCCTTGATACGAGTTTAAACTATCAACATATCTCAAGTTCACGCGTCTACTCCTTGATACAAGTATAAACTATCAATATATCTCGAATATATGGCCATAATTATCATACGAGGGGGTAGACATTTGTATACATATAAAAATTATGGCCAATCGATAATTGCCAAGTGTCAAATCGCAAATCCTTGGAGATTAAGACATGTCTTGATAGATATCTCAAATCTTATGAGATCATGACTTATCTTGATAAGCTATTGAAGTGATCATTATCTTTTTTTTATATTTATCACAATAAAAAATTTGTGTTACAAATTTTGCACGCCTGATGGGACAATATCTACCTATCATCTCTTGTATTCGAATCAAGTTCAAATATCAACGAAGATGACCAACCATTACAATTCCCCAAATGTTGATGTTTCAATATATAAGCATAAGGGAGCAAGGAAATATGGTGAGTCATCGAACCATTAATTTATTTCTCCACCAAACGAAAGGGCATACAAACAAGGTGGCAAATATGGAGTTGCAAATAAAGAATCATTGGGCCCGCTTTACATGCACACACTTTCTACAAGCTCAAGCTTTGAAACAAGATGCTGACCATGGTGGTCCAAGCTACTTCACTCAAGAGCAACTTGAAAATTTGACGAAGGCCATTGGAGAA
Organism: Rehmannia glutinosa; assembly: GCA_016081115.2. Classification (NCBI taxonomy): domain Eukaryota; kingdom Viridiplantae; phylum Streptophyta; class Magnoliopsida; order Lamiales; family Orobanchaceae; genus Rehmannia; species Rehmannia glutinosa. The sequence continues at coordinate 152,775,117 of CM071926.1, forward strand.
CTTACAAAACATGTTCAAGAGCGAGACTCCCAAATCATAAAGTCAATAGACAAAGTAGACCAAGTTGATTTAAGTCGTGTGATGAGCAAATAAGTCAAAGCTCAAGATGATGTTGAAACATCCATAAGGCAACAACCAAATAAAAAGAGAGTCTCCGCAAAGGAGTTGCAAGTCTCGTCGATGGCCACGATTCAGTTGAACAACTCAAGGATTTCATTATAGGGACTATTAAAGACAAGTTTGATGGAAGCTCCAAGTCATCCCTAACTTTCACCAAGCCATACACACGGAGAATTGACAATTTGAAGATACCGATGGTTATCAACCTTCGAAATTTCAACATTTTGATGGCAATGGCAATCCAAAGCAACATGCGGCTCAATTCATTGAAACATGCAATGATCTTTGGAACTTATAGAGATCATTTAGTGAAGCAATTCGTCCGATCCTTGAAGGAAAGTGCAGTTGATTGATACACCGACTTGGGACAAATTCGATTGAAAATTGGGAGCAATCGAACGAGAATTTCTCGATTGTTTCAATAGCACATGTTGAATGTTAGTATGACTAAACTCTCAAATTCACGCCGGTGGAAGGAAGAGTCTATCATCGACTACACCAATCGTTGGAGGGATTTAAGCCTCAACCGCAAAGATCAATTGTCGAAGCTTCAACAACTAAAATGTGCATCCAAGGAATGCATTGGAGCCTATATTACATACTTCAAGGAATAAACCCTAAAACTTTTGAAGAGTTAGCAACTCGAGCACATACCATTGAGATAAGTTTGAACTTGACCAACAAGAACGCCCAAGTGATGTTAGTGATGATCACGATTATGAATACGAAGTGGAACCATCTTCAATTTCTCAATGCTCCTAGATATGAGTATAAACTATCTAGAATTGTCAAACTAAGTTATGTTCAAATGTTCATTGATAAAAGCCTAAACAATCATACTCCTTGGCATGAGTATAAAAGGTCTATATCCCAAGTTCAAAATGTCTACTCCTTGATACGAGTATAAACTATCAATATATCTCGAATTCAAATGTCTACTCTACGATACGAGTATAAACTATCAATATGTCTCAAATTCAAATGATTACTCCTTGATACGAATATAAACTATCAATATATGTCTCAAGTTCAAATGAATACTCCTTGATACAAGTATAAACTATCAATATATCTCAAAATTCAAATGAAGACTCCTTGATACGAGTATAAACTATCAAAGATATTTCAAGTCCAAATCAAGACTCCTTGATACGAGTGTAAACTATCAATATATCCCAAGTTCAAATGTGTACTCCTTGATACGAGTATAAACTATTAATATATCCCAAGTTCAAATGAAGGCTCCTTGATATGAGAATAAACTATCTATAAATTCTAGAACTTCTTGATATGAGTTTAAACTATCTCTATGTTCCAAGTCAAGCGAAATGTTGTGAGTTAATCATCGGATGAAAGAATTCAAGACTCCTTCACTTTAGCTTTCATTGAAAGAAATGCACGAGAACAAATCTCGATGGGGCATTTGTTGACATATAAAAATTATGGCCAATCGATAATTGCAAGTGTCAAATCACAAATCCTTGGAGTTGAAGACATGTCTTGATAAATATCTCAAATCTTAAGAGATCATGACTTATCTTGATAAGCTATTGAAGTGATCATTATCTCTTTTATATTTATCACATCTTGTGATTAAAGAGATGTATAAATATCAAACACTAATCGCCAATCGAATCAAAGCCTTCACCATATGAGTTATCCAAGAACCCCTATCCTATAAGTATAAATAGGGGTCATTCTCAAGGAATTAAATCACAAAAGAGAAGAAATCCAAGCAAGAAGGCGATGGAGAAAATTCTCTCAATTCGGGAAGAACAAATTCAAGGAGGTCCATGGTGTTCAAGGTGAAATCCAAGGTGTTCATCGCAGAGTCTCGCTCAAATCACGACGTTTGATTGGGGAATAAGATTTCAAGCACTCGAGTTAACGTTATTAAAGTCAAATCCATCTTGGAGGAAGATCAAAGAGTCAAATCCACCAAGAAGTTCTCATATCCAAGTCAAATATCATCAAATATATCACGTTTGATTCAAGATTAGGTCAAACGTTATTCAAAATCAAGTTCAAGTTTGGAGAAGATAAAGTGTAGAATTCATCTCCAAATTCCCAATTTTCAGATATTATATTTTTGAAGAGAAGAATCGAGAGGAAGAAATAGAGATTGTAACCAATAATTTTCATTTGATTTATATAAATTCAATTTGTCCTATTTTTCTTGTTTGTTAATTTTAGACAATAAAAAATTTGTGTTACAAATTTTGGCACGCCTAATGGGACAATCTCTACCTCTCATCTCTTCTCTTCGAATCAAGTTCAAATATCAATGAAGATGGTCAACCATTCCAATTCCCCACATGTTGGCGTTTCAATGAAGCTAAATCGCTCTAATATACAAGCATAAAGGAGCAAAGAAAGATGGCGAGTCATCGAACCATGAATTTACTTCTCCAACAAACGAAGGGGCATACAAATAAGGTGGCAAATATGGAGCTGCAAATAAAGAATCATTGGGTCGCTTTACATGCACGCACATTCTACAAGCTCAAGCATTGAAATCAGAGCGCCCATGGTGGTCCAAGCTACTTCACTCAAGAGCAACTTGCAAATTTGAGGCTACTAAAGGACTTACAAAACATGTTCAAGAGTGAGACTCCCAAATCATGAAGTTAACAAACAAAGTAGACCAAGTTGATTTAAGTCGTGTGATGGGCAAACAAGTCAAAGCTCAAGATGATGTTGAAACGTCCACAAGGCAACATCCAACCGAAAAGGAGGAGTCTCCCGCAGGAGTTGTAAGTCTCGTCTCGATGGCCTAATTCCAGTTGACCAACTCAAGGATTTCATTGTAGGGACTATTAAAGACAAGTTTGATGGAAGCTCCAAGTCATCCCTAACTTTCACCAAGCCATACACACAGAGAATTGACAATTTGAAGATGTCGATGGTTATCAACCTTCGAAATTTCAATAATTTGATGGCAATGGCAATCCAAAGCAACATATGGCTCATTCATTGAAACGTGCGATGATCTTTGGGACTTATGGAGATCATTTAGTGAAGCAATCCGTCCATCCTTGAAGGGAAGTGCATTTGATTGGTACACTGACTTGGGGACAAATTCGATTGACAATTGGGAGCCGTTGGGACGAGAATTTCTTAGTTGGTTCTATAGCACACGATGAATCGTTAGTATGATGAATTCTCAAATTCACGCTATTGGAAGGAAGAGTCTATCATCTACTACACCAATAGTTGGAGAGATTTAAGCCTCAATCGCAAAGATCAATTGTCGAAGCTTCAACAACTAAAATGTGCATGCAAGGAATGCATTGGAGCCTATGCTACATACTTTAAGGTATGCAACCGAAAATTTTTGAAAAGTTAGCAACTCGAGCAAATACCATTGAGATAAGTTTGAAATTTGACCAACAAGAACGCCCAAGTGATATTAGTGATGTTCACGATGATGAAGGCGAAGTGGAGCCATCTTCAACTTCTCAACGCTCCTAGATATGAGCATAAACAATCTAGATTTGTCAAACTAAATTATGTTCAAATATTCATTGATAAAAGCCTAAACTATCATACTCCTTGTCATGAGTATAAAAGGTCTATATCCAAAGTTCAAAATGTCTACTCCTTGATATGAGTATAAACTATCAATATATCTCGAATTCAAATATTTACTTCCTCTTACGAGTATAAACTATCAATATGTCTCAAATTCAAAAGATTACTCCTTGATACGAATATAAACTATCAATATATGTCTCAAGTTCAAATGAATATTCTTTGATACAAGTATAAACTATCAATATATCTCAAAATTCAAATGAAGACTCCTTGATACGAGTATAAACTATCAAAGCATATTTCAAGTCTAAATCAAGACTCCTTGATACGAGTTTAAACTATCAACATATCTCAAGTTCAAGTGTCTACTCCTTGATACGAATATAAACTATTAATATATCCTAAATCGAAATCAAGACTCATTGATACAAGTATAAACTATCAATATATCCTAAGTTCAAATGTTTACTCCTTGGTATGAGTATAAACTATCAATATATCTCAAATTCAAAATAAACTCCTTGATACGAGTGTAAACTATCAATATATCCCAAGTTCAAATGTGTACTCCATGATACGAGTATAAACTATCAATATATCTCAAATTCAAATGAAGACTCCTCGATATGAGAATAAACTATCTATAAATTCTAGAACTCATTTATATGAGTTTAAACTATCTCTATGTTCCAAATAAAGCGAAATGTTGTGAGTTAATCATCGGATGAAATAATTCGAGACTCCTTCACTTTAGCTTTTGTTGAAATCGACGCACGTGAACAAATCTCGAGGGGGCATTTGTAGACATATAAAAATTATGGCCAATCGATAATTGCCAAGTGTCAAATCGCAGATACTTGTAGATTAAGACATGTCTTGATAGATATCCCAAATCTTAAGAGATCATGACTTGAAGTGATTATCTCTTTTTATATTTATTACTTCTTGTGATTAAAGAGATGGATAAATATCAAATCGACCGCCAATCAAATCAAAGCTTTTACCATATGAGTTATCCAAGAACCCCTCTCCTAAATAGGGGTCATTCTCAAGGAATTAAATCACAATTCAAATAGAAGAAATCCAAGAAAAAAGCGGTGGAGGAAATTCTCTCAAGTCAAGAAGAACAAATTCAAGGAGATCCACGGTGGTCAAGGCGAAATTCAAGGCGTTCATTGCGGGTCTGCTCAAATCATAGCGTTTGGTTTGGGAATAAGCTGCCAAACCGTCGAGCTAACATTATCAAATATCAAGTTCATCTTGGATGAAGATCAAGTTCAATTTCACCAAGAAGTTCTCATATCCAAGTCAAATACCGTCAAATATATCACGATTAATTCGAGATTAAGCTCTCAAGCCCTCGAATTAACGTTATTCAACTTCAAGTTCAAGTTTGAGAAGATCAAGTTGAAGGGTTCACCTCCAAATTCTCAAATTCCAGATATTATATTTTTGAAGAGAAGAATCGAGAGGAAGAAATAGAGATTGTAACCTATAATTTTCATTTGATTTATATAGATTCAATATGTCCTATTTTACTTGTTTGTTAATTTGTAGACAATAAAAATTTATGTTACAAATACTATTTATCTTAGGTCAATATTGCAATTTTTTTTTTTCTTCATGAGCATCTCGAGTTCTAAACTTCATGGATTATGAGGAATCGCAATTACATTTTCTTATGGTACAATTTGCTAATTGTTTGAACGGCATTAGATAAGCGATTGAAATTTGAAATCATCATCTTTCCTAGGTTGTCTCACTTGTGAGAATTGAAACGAGAAGAGGAGAAGGCAAAGGGAGTAAACCTCGACAAATGAACCGAAAACCCGGACATCGCCACCTTCAAGATAATAAAGAGGAAGAAGGCGACAAAGAAGAAGAAAGTAAAGAAGAGAACGAAAAGCGTTGGCCAGGTCTTGAGCTCAAGGTAGAGGAAGGTGTAGAGGCATAATGTGGCCCCCACACATGCCTCTCCTCGCACGCGGTGCTCGTCCTTTCCCCGGGATACGAGGTTTCCCGTAACATAATGAGCATTGATGGATTTTCTTATGGACCCAATGGTTTTCTAATGCCCGATCTTTTTGGTATGGCTCCATGTGGCTTTGGACCATATGGTCCTCGATTCTCTCGGTGATTTTACAGCCCCGCCCCGGGATGATGTTCCCGGCCGGTCAAATGGCGGGTTCGGGATGATGATGGGGTCGGGCTCTTTTTATGGGCGGGATGGGTGCCGGTGCGATTAGAGGTGGACGGCCACCGGTTGGTATGCCTCGTTTTTATCCACCACCACCTTTTCAAAACCCGAATCAAACTACGAGAAATCAAAATGCACCATCTAGTGATTGGAATGATAGTTCCAATCAAAGCAAGGGACTAGAAGACGACGAGGGTTTCACAATGTAACTCGTCGTCCGCAAACTAACTCGATATCGAATCACTCTAACTCGATCGAGTTAGATGTGACTCGCCCATCGAGTTACACGTGGATGATGAGTTACATGTGACTCAATATCCAAATCACATATTTAATATGTAATCGATTTCGAGTTACATGTATCAAGTTACATGTAACTCGATATCGAGTTAGAGTTTAACAACGATTTTTTCCGATTTTTTCATATAGTTAACTTGTTCATTCTTGCTGTGTTTTTGACAGATTGGGCTTGGAGATGAGAACAACTTAGAACCGGAAGGAAAGTCTGAATTCTTATTCCAAGTTCCAATCACATGTAACTCGCTATCGAGTTCGTGACTCGACATCGAGTTACACAAGAGATCGGTTTTCGAAGTTATTTCGGTTTGATTTTTCAAGTCTATAGTTTTCAAATCTAATATATACCCAACCCCAAACTAACTACGATATTGAATGAATAAAACATGAGCTAAAGATAAATTGCTTACATTGTTTCGAGATTCCGTCAAAAAAAATGGCCGTAGAAAATCAATGTGAGAGAACGATTGTGAGAGAGAGAAAAGTGAAAATGAGAGAGAGGAAGATAAAATGGTGTAATATGCTTAAACGGTATTAATGTCATTTACTTGGCCAAAATAAATTTAAAAAAAACATGTGTTTTTAATATGATGGTTATTTCTCATTTTTTCATTATGGAAGGGGCCATTTCGACCCATTTCAAGATATTCTATTCCAAAAAAGTAATCAAATATATGGATGCTTATTCATTTTAATATCGGTATTTGGAAATTAATTATTGATTTAAATAATTAATGACGTTTAGTTCTTAACGTAAATTATTTTACGAGAAATATGCAGTATTACGGGCAATGTTTTGAAACCCGGATCGGACCGGCTTGTTCGACCGATTTAACCGGGATCCGTCACATGTCCGGTCCGATTCTATATTAAAATCGTAGCTAAAAAACCGTTGCACCGATCAAACCCGGAAACCATTGACCGGGTTAATCTTATTCAATTTTTTTAAAGCAAAAGTTGCTTAGTTTTATTACAAAAATTGAAGGGAAAAGTATTTGGTAAATTTACATATAATTTTTCCTTATATTCGATTTATATATATATTTGGATATTATAATTTATTAAATTTATTTTTATTTTTATTTTTATTTGTACTTGTTATTTTTTTACATTTGTCATTGTATTTATCTTTTACATGTGTACATATATATGTGTATGTATATGAGTCAACCGCTTTTTTAGAATGGGTTAACGGGTTGAACCATTAACCGATTATTTAATCCGGTTCGATACTCCGGTCCCGATTTAAAAACATTGACTACGGGTAGGAAATAGTTTCCATGTTTGTAAATATAAGATTAGCACCCACTCTTTAGAGCAACGAAAATCTATTAAATATGGTAAGGTTAAAATTGCCCCTGTAATAAAACATTTCAAAAAAAAATGAAGACAGACAAACTAATGATTTGGTTTATTGTCAACATTATTAAAGGTGTTCTGCTGTTTCTATATAATAACTGTTATAATGATATGTAATAAATGTATATTTGTGAAATATTATCTACATCACTCATCACTTGAACCCACAAAGGAAATCTGGCTTGTCAGCGGTTTCTATATGGATTATGGAGTATAAATCACTTCGAGGTAATAGTCTTACAAAATTTACAACGGGTGAATAAAATCATCTATTATAATTATTACCAAATAACCAGACATATTTGAAAATTGCGAAATTTCCCTTAAAGCTTGATTCGTCTTATATTTTCTCGTTCATAAGCAAAACTAATTTCAAAAGACCATGACATGTATAAAAATATTACATTCACCCACTTAAATTTGAGACGAGAATCAAACTTAAGGATTTTTTTGTAATTTTAATACATATCGTTGTTTTATCCGGTGACATTTTCTAACAAAATGGTTATTTAGCAACAAAGTTATATACAATCTTGTTTAACTGGATCTATTTTTATTAATAAAAGTATCACTTTTTGCTTAAAAATATATATATTCAAACTAACAAGATTACATTAGTAGTTCCCCTTAACATAATATTACTTTAGACTAAAAATATATCACTTTTTAGTATATGTAACAAAACTGATTATTTATTTGCAAGTAACATACAATCTTGTCTAATAGTATCACTTTTTATAGTAAAAAGTGTCATTTTTACTCAAAAAATAAATACTCTCAAAATACAAAACTGATATTATTTACTCACAAAATTATATACAAGTATAAACTTTGTCTAACATTATCATTTTATTAAAAACAAAATTATTTTTACCTAAAAGTTATTATTTACTTATTCTCTTTAGAAACATTAATGTTTACTTAAAAATTATCATTTTTCACTCCAAAAATATTACTTCTTATTGTAAAGATATATCGAAACACCAACAGTCATCTTCTTCATAACAACAGCCCAATCCTTCATCTTCCTCCTCGCACTAGACCAAAAAAATCCATCAGCTCTACAACAACTTCTTTGCCATTCCTAGGCTTGGCATTCCATCATACAAGTGGTGGTCGGAGTCTCTCCGTAGTAATAGCATTGAGCGAGATCGAGGTGGATTCAAGTTTGATTTTGGAGATCCGTCTCACGGATTTAAATTCATAGGAGACCTTCTTTTTTATATATCTTAATCTTAATCAAGTTGTGGATGTATGCGATAATCTCTAGTTGCTCATGTTTTACTACTTATAGTAAAACGTTGAATTACTTGTTGGGGAATCTTATTAATTTGGTTGCATCCAAATTGAATTAAATGCAATTTACCTTACGGTTGATATTCAATTTTGTAGTTGTATTGCTATTTATGGAGTTCTTTTCATCTCTTCCTATTATTTTTGCCCAAGATATAGTCAACTTTTATGGGGGCAATTATATTGGACAATCTGAATCTTTTGGAGTTGGAATTAAGATACCACCTCAACTATATGGAACGGTTGATCAACTTGCTAAATTGTTTTCTTGACTGGTCTATCAGAGCATAAGCTACTACATATCTCATGTTGGAACAGTGAGACTACACTTTTACAAATTTACCCCAACAAAGAGTCTAAATATATCATTTTCCGACTTATTTAGCTATTGAGATTTGAGAAGAGAAGCTGTTGGAAATCGAGGGTAGAAGATATAGCATGCTTGTAGTTGTATATGTATTTGTTCAGAAGGTAGCTAAGTGGTTGGCTTGGAGTCATGCTTGTTGGGCTAAGCTCATAAAATAGAGGGTTAAGGAAATTATTGGCCCACTTTCCGGGAGCAAAAAAAGGACAAGTTTTTGTGTTTCCCATTTTTGGATAATTTTATGCTCCTGCCTTTTTTGGGATAAATTTATGCTCTGTCGAATTTTGGACATTTTTACGTTGTTGTTTCAAGATTGTTTCAAACATGTTTCTTTTAATAAAATTTCAATGCAAAAATAAGTTTTGCCCCCATTAAATAATCCATTTTATACTTTGAGATCTTATAAAAATCAAGAAATATACATATAAAACAACACATATTAAAATCAAACAAATTGAAAATAATATAGAAACAACATGAATAAAAAACACAATTCAATTTTTGGTTCAATGAAATACATGTGAATGCTTTGGTGTACAAATATTTAGGATGTTGTCGAAAAAGGTGTACAAATTATGCAGATTTTAATGATGAAAGTATATATCCAACACGTTGAAGTGCGAGCGCCCTAGTAAATAGTAATATCCCGGCTCTACCAAGTATTGGATATCGAAATAGAACAAGATAAAATACCGCGAATAGTCATGCAATTTGCCACTTTGGAAAAAGGTGTGGAATTTTATAGGGAATACGACAAACGATGCGACTTCGACATACGAATAAGCACCTCAAGGGAATTTAAAACAAGGAGATCTTTGCAATACATTGTTTGTAACAGAGAGGGTTACAAACAAACATCATCGTGGGGGTGTGAAAGGAAGCGGTTCACATACAAAACAACGAAACATAATTTCAAACCGTTGTGGAAGCAACGCCATACTAGAATACACAATACTAGAATACTATAAAGAAATGAACAATGAATTTCTTGCATACACTATAAAGAATTTCGAAGAGCGCCACACACATTCTTTCAATTCGGAATCGTACAGACATTTTCTTAAGGTAAATCGAAATTTAAATTTTGGACACAAACAATTTATTATCAATTGTTCAAAGGCCAACATAGGCAGTTCGAAGTCACACCACCTATTCAGGCAAATGGTTGGTGGATTTTCGCAAGTAGGTGCATTACCAATTGATTTCAAGAATTTCAAAAAGATTTGAAGGTATACATAAGAGGTGCGGACGCATAACTAATAATCGATGATTCTTGAAAAAAAAAAAAAAAGGAGATGTGTCCAAGAATGGCTTTCAGTTATGACGTGGACGAACAAGACCAACTAACGAGACTTTTCTAGGCAGACCCTATTTCGGTGCGAAACTATGCAATTTTTCGGGGACGTGATTTCATTCGATGTTGTTATGGGCTATTTGGAGAAATCGAAATGAGGTTGTTTGGCAGCAAAGAAGCCATGCATACTCCATCTCAGATAGTCAACTTTGCAAGTTCCCAGCTATTGCAATGGCAAATGGCCCATGTGTCACCTACAGCGGAATGGTTTATTTTGCATGTTGATGGTGCGATTAAATGGCAAAAATTTGGCTAGGGGTGGTTGAAATGTAACGTTGATGCGGCCTTATTTTAGGATACCATGAAGCTAGGATATGGCAGTGTTCTTCGAGACTGCTCAGGGAGTTTGTAGCAGCCATTTAAGCCTTTGCACACAGTCCTCTCGAACCAGAAGTGGCTGAAGCGATTGGAGTGAGGGAAGTGTGAAAACATAAAAAAACATGGAAACAACCAAGTTAAAACAATATAGAAACAAACCGGAATCAATATAGAAAACACCATATGAGCAAAAAGAGCTTAAAAATAGGTAAAATTGTATTTAAACATCGAATACTACGTGGAAACAACAAAGAAACATAAGAACAACATTAAAAACGATATGGAAACAACCTGAGACAACCACATAAATAAAAAGAGCTTAAAAATAGGTAAAAAAAAGATTTACACGTTGAAAACTATATGGAAACAACAAAAGAAAATTATTAGAACAAAACACAAAAACAAAAGGAACAATGTATAAAACAATACATGAACAAAAGAACACATAAAAAATAGGTAAAAGTTGTTTCTAAACATCGAGATAACAAATAAACAACAAAAAACAAATTTAAACAAAATCGAAACAACATATATAACATATAAAGCAATATATGAACCAAAAAACAAAAAAAGAAGGTAAAAATAACCCCAAAAAAATATGCATTAGCGTAAAAAAAAAAAAAAAAGAAAAAACAGTATAAAAGTGATAGAATCGTATTTTGAGGTATTTTTACCGGCAAGTGAGGCAATTACTATAAAATAAAACTAGGTGATTTGCTTGTTGGGCTCAGCTCATAATATAAAAAGTAGGGCTTAATGTTTGGGTCAAGAATTAAGGTGATGGTTTAGACTTTAGTAGTGGGTCAATTATAATACTTTGAAACTTATTTAAATTTTTTATTGGAACTCCAGATGTCGTGTTTGAATTTGATTTGAATCAAACATGAGTTGATTTACTGACTACAATAAATAAATCCCAATTAACAGTAGAAGCGTGGAGGAAATGGTAATTAGGAGCAAATTAAGGTTGGTGGGGGGTTTGGTGAGCACATTTTCCTTCCATTAATCAGCCAACCACAACTTAACTCTTTTGACCACACCAATATAACACCTAATTAACAGTGAGTCCCATGCTTGCACCAATTTTCCACTATCCTTTCACTCTGGGCAATGAAAAAAATAAATTCAATTTATTTGTTAACACAAACCATTATATCTACCTAGGGGAGAAAAAAATACATATATACAATATATTGCAACCATCTGAAGTTTTATTGCATACTTAAAATCTACCACATGTCAGAGCCTTCTCAGCTAAAAATGTTGCATTTAGCTGGAGGAATAGAATTCAAATGCCATTAATACAAAAGCCATAACAAGAGTACTAAGACAGAAAATAAAACTTGAGGATGTACTAATATCCACAAATCTTAAATGACTTTTACATGGCTTTCAGGCTTTCTTCTGCTTTGTTGGGGGAGGAAATAGAAAACGGAAGACCCACGCAGCCAGTATTGCTCCAACGAAGGGACATATCCAGTAGACGTAGAATTGCTCCCATGTATTGTGCTTGTTATTTATGTAAGCCCAGCCGAATGCCTGCACAGATATTAACACAAATTAAGCAAAGTTTTTCAGGAGCACAACAGATAAGTGTATTCAAGAAAGAACAACTCGTATAGATGTCGTATGCATCAGAACATAAGTTGCCAAAGGAAGCAAACATATTATCACACAAGAACGCTATTCTAAAATAAAGTACGGAACAGCACTCAGTCGGAAAAAAATAGGATAATCTGAGAAAAGCTGGTTGTAACTGTATCCATTCCTCGTCAAACAGACTAACCAAAATTGCGAACTGCATAACGTACAAGGATTTCAAACCCATCTGAAAATGGGAATTTCAGCAATGAGGAAACTTCAAATCCTACAAACCCAATGTATTTATTCTGAAAATGTCTTTAACGACTACAAAGTGAACTTGCTTTATTCTCAAAAATGATCTTTGGTTGGACAAACTTCTAGGAAATACAAGTCATAACAAAAGACAAAAACCCAAGTTATCAATCTGCCAATTAGAGCATGAGTGTTGGACGTCATGTATGATGAGTGTTGGACTTCATGCATGAGGGGTGCTGGATTGAGAATGTCATTACAGTCGGAAAAAAAAAAATCTATATTAACACGTGTTGAGTTATTGATAGTGAAGTCAATGAAACATGGCAACTCAGACAGGTTTAACTAAATATGCCTCCATATTCAACACTAGTGGATAAGACCACAATGCGTACCATGTCATGAGACCTTACAAACAAAGATGATGAGAAAGCATTCTTCACTAAGCACCTTCTTTCAATTTCATAAAGTTCTGGTAAACCCAATTGTCATGTTGGCAATTGTATCAATTGTACATTAGTCTAGTAGCAAAATACTACCACTTCTATCCCAAAATGATTTTTCAAATAATGATGTTGAACAACCAACTTGATTTTTTTCTCAAAGTGTAATAATGAAAATTGGTTATTTTATTCACATAATAATTATAAATAACTTAACAAATATCATGATTTGGAAGTTCACAAAATCAAAATTGGCAAAGATAATGTAATAATTTAGCGTAAAGCCGTAAACAAATGAAACACTGATTTGATGAAAAGATTGTACTGATTTTAGTTACTGTTTGCGAATAGAAGAATTTATTTCAGATTCTTTCTTTTTGTAAATTCTGGTGGTTAAGATAATTGCCCCTCTAATATGCTTTGGATTGCTCAACAAGATACAGGATCATGCTACTGAATTTTCTGCTATATGGATCATAAAGCTAGTAACAGTATTTCCACAGTCACCCACCCACACACAAATCCAACTGACCTACAACCAGGCATGCACTACTGCATCTTCATAAATTTACTTCCAGTAGTTGACCCAACTAGGCAAACAAGGTTGCCCTCATCAAAGTGAGAGGAAAATCATACGTGGGAGTTGGGGCATTCTTTTTTTCTTTCAGAAAACAAAGTCTGAGATCCCGCAGAACAGTTATAACTCAAAATTGTTAATTTATGACAAAGTTCCTTAATTCTCTTTTAAGTCGTGGTGACACGTGATATTTCATATCATTCAAATAAAAGGATCAAAACTTGAAAAGTAACAACTCCATTAGATTTCAGAGGCATCTGTTTGAAGCCAGCTCTTGAAGGTATAGCATGCGGGAGAAAAAAATATCCAAAACTCGCTAGATAATTCTTTGAGGAAGTGAAAATTCAAATAGGAAAGAATAAATAACGGATCAAAGACCATGCAAAAGGAGCAGATATGCAAAAAAATCGAATACAGAGAGAATAACTAAAAAAAGACACAGACCAGAAGAATAGAAACATCTCTAGAATATTAAGAACAATATGCAAACACCTAGAACGGGAGCTCTTTTTCACACACGTTTTCCACATTACCACCAAACCGCATCCAATGAATCTAACGGAGGATACTTCAACTCATCTAACTAATGGACATCTGAGCCAGTGTATTATAAGCTTTGACCATGCCTGTGTTTTCTCTTTAATAGTTTCCCATTTGTATCTATCAAGTAAAAGTTCTGGATAACTGCCAAGCCATAGTTCTGGTGACGGTTGAGACTAGGCAAACTTAATGCCAGCTTCAAAGCCACTATATACTTTGAAACTGATCACCAGATAAGGAGTATCATCCATCATGCATGTCGGGCAATGGAGAAGATTTCGTGGCTGAGTAGCATGACACTCATTCAGAGAGCAACCCATAGTTAATAAACACCGGCCTAGACCACAATTTCTCACCTTGTTGCACCACCGGGCCACAAAAATGGTGAAGCCACCACCTGCTTCACCGAGGCGGCTAGGCCTCGCTATTGGGCGAGGCGAAAGGCAAGAAAAAGTGTCTCTTTTTCCTGCCAAGGTGATTTTGGAATTTTCTTTTTCCAAAAAATAAAAAATAAAAAATAGTTTTTAGTAAAAAGACCCATAAAAACTTAAGGGCTCAATGGCCAAAAACCTGTTTCCAATGTGAACATGCAAAGTGAAAAGCAAAAATCACCAAGTAAAATCTCATTTGATGATTGATATTGGCGATAGATATAGTTTATTACTTTTTGAAATGATTTATTATTTTCCACAGTTGATTTTTAGAAGAATATAAGTACATAACATATTTTCGAGGAGTTGTCGCCTTGCATGGCCAGGCCATCGCCTTTTGTCGCCTAGGCCATGACTTGTCGCCTTGGCATCGCCTATTGCTTTAATAACTATGGAACAGCCTAATAAGGAATATGTGCTTGCAGCAAATGATTAACCTCCCTATTAAAGCAAACAAATCCCCAGTCTATGTCAGTAGTAACTCATCCAATAAATGCCAAGATTATATCACCTATAGTGCACTTATTAGGAAATCAGATAAAAGTCCCTGTTAGAACTACAAGGATATACCAGAAAGGGAGAAAAGTCGAAGCTAATCAAGCTTTTTACCTTCACTCTAAGCTAAGAGGAGTATATTTCCTTATTGTTTCTATATCTAATTAAAGACCGACAATCAAATAGAAGACTAACTGAACACAAATAGATTAATTGACACTATAAACTTCACACCACCGACCCCACATAGTGGGATAAGGTGCAGTTGATGATAATCTAATTAAGACCGACAATCAAATAGAAGACTAACTGAACACAAATTATAAGAGCACAAAAGACAAGAATCTCTGATAAACTTTCCAAAATGTAAACTTATAAATAAAAGGTGATGCATCGCTTACATTGGCAGGATTCATCGAAGGTCCTGTATAACTGGAACCTGCAACGACTAGCGCCACAGTTGACATAGCCAGCAACCAGTTCTTTATAAGGAGGTTGCTAGGACCCCTAATGATAATGACGAGGACGGCAAAGGTGATTATGAAAGTCAACACCCCCTCTGCAATTGCTCCAGTGTGCAAGTCAACCTTTAAAGAAGGACCCCCAAGCATGTGTTTGTACTGCATTGGCATAACCTCGAAAATTGCAAGCACACCACCGACTGCACCAGCTGCCTGTCACATACATACT
This sequence comes from Rehmannia glutinosa, assembly GCA_016081115.2. NCBI lineage: Eukaryota > Viridiplantae > Streptophyta > Magnoliopsida > Lamiales > Orobanchaceae > Rehmannia > Rehmannia glutinosa. The sequence goes on from CM071926.1 coordinate 152,790,965, forward strand.
GAACAGTTTAATTTTCCATGAAAATAATAATAATAACTAAAAAACATACTTCTGGTACCGGTCCAGCCATAGTTTGCTCAATGGGCATTTACACATACAAGTGTTTAGGCATACTCATTAGCACTTTCAGGAAAATGGACATTCACATTATTCTTCATTACAACTACTAAATGAAACACGGAGCCTTCAATAAGAACATGAAATTTGTGGACTATGAGAGTAAGCTGTGAACTGTAAACCCCTTGAACTCGAATTGTCTTTTATTATATAAATCAATCAAAGAAGATAATAGTATAGTTTCCGTTGACTAGTAAATTGGTTAAGAAATAGGAAAAGAGATCCAAAAAAAATTACTGACCTGAGCAGGAAAGCGGAGAGCAGCAGAGACGAGAGAGTCGTCGCCACCAAGGCCGGCGGCGTAAAAGGCAGCGGTGGCGGTGGGATTGAAGGTGGCTCCACCCAATAGATCGCCGATGAATCCAAATATGAACAAGAGGAGGAAGATGAGAGTGGTGGTGATGAAAAGGGAGGGGAGGCCTTGGGCCACTCCCAGAGCGGAAGAAACTACGTATGTAAGGGCACCTAGAGACGATGCGCAGAAAATCCACATGAAGGTAAGCAAGCCATCGGCTATGGCGGCCTTGATTGCCCCCTTCATCGCCACCAGAGAATTTTTTTTCTCTCTCTCTCCTTTAACTCACCACTGAAGCTTTGTTGCAGAATTTAATGGAGAGTGTGGAAATTGGGAGAGATGAATAAAGGAAAAATGCGTGAGTATATAAATGACTAACCTACTAATCCAAACCAGCCGGCCAGTCCCAGTCTCTATTTTCAAATTGTGGAGTATGAAATGTGTTTATGATTTAATATTTATAATACGAGTTAAAATATAAATTAGAAGAAATATTCCCACCCACCCATTCGGTCATTCCCGTGATAATTTATTAATCAATGCTAATTATTGGAAAATAAGCTTGTTTGTATGTTTTTTTGAGGAATTTTCAGTTTCCCGTGTCTAATGTCTGCATCATATTTGAGATAAGTCTTATTTAGATGAGGTTTGTCTACAATATCAATCCCAACTGAGAATATCGTCCTCATATAAGAATAATAATCTCTCTCTTAAAATTTCTATCTACAGTTTTCTTTTTGGAGTATTATCAAAGTTCTCCAAAGGTTTAACGTGTGCATATCCAAATAAATAATTCTAGTCATTATTTACACCAACGAGAAAGGCGGTCCGTGATCTCGTTCGTGGTTCAACCAATCTACGAGATTCGTTCATTGTTCGTGGTTCAATCGCAAAGAGGCTTGTAGATGACTTAATCATGATCAAAAGGAGGCTTGTAGACGGGTTCAATCATGGCTATGTGGATCGACGGTTCCGCTGCAAATAGATATATTCGATCCATCTTGTATCTGCAAATATGTGATTTAGATATTGACACATATTTGCTAATCGTGGTATCAAAGCCATTAGAGTTCGATCTCGTCTATGTGATGTCTTTGAGTTTGATAATTTATGTGATTAGATTTTTTATTTGAAAAATTTAAATCTGTGCTTTCTGTTTTTATGCATGAAATATTGGTGTCAAATTGTAGATCTTGGAAAGACGATTAATATGATATGTTGTGCATGAAAAATAGATTTGAAACTAATAAGGTATGATGATTCAAATCTTTTGAATGAAAAACAAATCATGCTTCGACTTCCGTGCTTGGCTCATGTTTATTTTGATTAACCTGCCACATGAAGCGCAGATGAACAACTGGTTTTTTCTTTTGAAAAAAAATAAAACAATTTGCCATGTGGCAAGTTATTGGCCATGTGGCTGATGTGGCAGTGTTTGGCGCCATATGGCAGCCACATGTGACATGGCCACCTACATAGCAGGTGATGTGGGGGCTTAGACGCCACTCGAGCGATGATTGGACTGCCAAGCGGGTAGATGAAATGGCACCGACTCATGCCACATGAACGATGACATGGCGCTAAATAGCTGCCTAAGGGCATCTCCAATGTAAAATTTCTAAAAACCTCTAAATACCTATTTTTTTGTGGAGCTCATTATGACACGTCATAAAAACCTCAAACAGAAAAAACCCCGCGTTTCTCTCTACAATACAAAAACCTCTAAAAGCTTTTTGTGGACCCTACATTCCTACTATCTTTATTATTTTTTACATTATGTAATTTATATTTTATAAAGTAAAAATATATTCTATACATATTTTATATATAATAAATAGTATTTTATACAATAAAAATAAATTTTATACATATCTTGTAAAATAAAAATAAATATATATTTTTGTTTTATTTTATAAAATGTAAATTCATGTTACAAATATTTTATAAAATAATATATATATATAGGGGAAGGGTTATATGAGACCAAAATATCTTAGGTAAGACGTAAGACCAAATCGGACCATGAGATAAACAAATTTAATGACTAATAATAAATATATTTAAAATATATAAAATATCTAATTAAATTGATAATGGGGTATATTAATTTAAACAAATCAATCATATCCCATGAAATTAGGGAAGTAACAAATAAAAGCATAGATATTATCTTACCATCTAAAACTATAGAAAAATTACGTAATATTTATAAGCAACAAATATACAATGTCTAAGCAACATATTTGTCATCAATAAGAACACGGTTGACATAAAAAAGCAACAAAAAATATTTATATACAAGACATATGACCTATTTAAATCAATGATTTGCACCCACCTTAGCAATATTGTCTTCTTAAATAGGCAAAATAATTGTCTCCAATAAGCAATACAATCCACATAAAAAGGCAACATACTTACTTAGCAACATTCTTTGCTAAATAAGCAACATATTTGTCTTCGATAAGCAACATAGTTGACATAAATAAGCAACAAAATTACATATATATAAAAAGACAAATCTAAGGGAATAGTTTGTGGTTGCAACATTGTCTGCTAAATAAGCAATATATTTGTCCTCAATAAGCAACATATTTTGCAGATTTGCGTAATGTACCAATATTAATTGGAAGTTTGTTGTGAAAGGAAAGAGAATTTGGATATAGAATTTCAAACATATCAGAAAAAAGCAACATATTTGTCTTCAATAAGCAACATATTTGTCTTCAATAAGCAACATATTTCTCACGGCGGAGAAGGTCGGAGATACGGTTTCAAACAAATCCCAAAAAATCAGGAATGTGAACGCGCACTACCAAAAATAACTCCGTTTTTTCTTTGATATTTAAACAAAATTATCAATTTATCCTTAACAACTATTAATTAAATATTAACTAAAATAAAAATTAATTAAATGCATCGTTAAAAAGAAGAGGTCAACGCTCGATTTGGTCTCACGTACTCATTTAAATTATATGGACTCAGGATCCATATCCTATATATATATTGTATTATATCTTATAAATATAAATTTTATTTTATAAAATAAAATAAAATAAAAATATATTTTATACATATTTATAATAATATTATTTTATAAAATAAAAATATATTTTATACACTCCCACTTGAAAACAATACACCAACCGCACCAATACCATTTCTTTTAAATAAAAATAGTTTCCTCTCAAAAACAAAAACAAAAAAAACAAAAAAAAAAGTGAAAATGCGGTACCGAAATTATGGTACCGCTTTTTGGGGAACTCCAAAAACCTTCCTCCCACAATATGATAAGCTTTTTCTCATCGAGGTTTTTCACCTAAAAAACCTCCCAACAAAGCTAGCATTACAATTTACAGATGCCCTAAGTGATGTATTCATCTTTGTTATTTAAAAAAATTTAAGGGGTGATTTGTATTTGTATAGAAGCTTGACAAGAGATTTTTTCTTGCATGATGATAGATATGCAAATTATTTGATACGCGTTGGGACGTTGTAAAATTATTTTTTTATGCATTATTATTTTTTGTAATAGTATTAGTGCATGTAAAAATATTTTGCGCAATTTAGTGCTTGCAAAAATTATTTTTGCGCATTAAGAATGCTTGCAAATTATTATTGTGCAATGTGATGCAACAAGCAATGAGTTTTTTTTTTTCTTTCACATTAGGTGCATGAAAGAAAAAAAAAATTGTGCATTAAGATACTTGCAACAAATTAATATTTTTTTTGTGCATTGTGATGCGTGCGAAAATTATTTTTGCATATTGGTGCATGAAATTTTATTTTTTTTCGCATAAGGTGCGTAAAAGAAATTATATTTTTGTGCATTGAGGTGCAAGCAAAAATATTCTATGTGATTTTTAATTCATGAGTTGCATGCTTTATTAATTGCTTATGTGTATGAAAATTGTTCTCATGTATATAAAAATTTATTGTTTTATATTAATAATATTTGTGAGAGTTATTTTTTGACAATGGCGGTAATTCGGTATCCTCATTTATGTTTTTTATTTTTTCTAGATTGATATAGTAGGCCTTGAAAATATGTAAATTTTTTTATTCTTTTTTCGAGGCATATTGAGCCCATTTTTAGAGGCTATGTAGCATCAATTTTATGAGGATATTTTTTATTTTACCACCATAGGTCTAAATTATCTCCACATGATGCACCATATGTCAATGTCGCCCATGGGGGCTATATATATTTTTTTGTAATTACATATATCGCATGGTTGCATGCATGATTTATTTATGGACATCGATAAATTTATTCATGGATCAGTAATTTTTATTGTGATCTTCAATTCGGTGGGAGATGATTACTAGCCTTGATGGCAAATTTTCGATCTCATTGAATTGAAGAAACTAATAAATATTATTGGATCCAGAATAAAAAATTTAGATCGGTACCTAACTGTGTCCGCGATTTATTGAAATGTGTTTAGACCAAACTCACCAACTTTAGTTTAGCCAATTTAGCATGAAAATAGACAAAGTATCCAGTATTGCCGCGACTTAGACGCATACAATATTTTTGTGGATTAAAGAAAGTATTTGCACTTTATTTATTTAAGCCGCAAATGTAAGAACTTAATTGCCCGAAATAATCGCAATTGAGATGCCGATGATATACTATGGATCAAGAATTAATTTTGCGCTTTAATTTGTTTAAGTTGCAAATTTAATAAAAGAGTTTAAGCTCTATTTTTGGAATATGAGCTTACTCCCAAGTAAATACTCTAGTTATCAAAATTCGCTATTTGAGTTGAATTAAGGATATTAGTAACTTGTGTTATTATTAATGAAAATTGTCTATCTAGAGGTTGATTATAAAAAGTTAAAAAATACACAAGTGAGTGCATTTGTCGCTTGTGCTGACCGACGCAAACCAACTTGGGTGAATGTTGGAACAAGCATAACGTAGCTTGACGAGAGCAAAAGTTAAAACTATAACTATAAATTGGTCTATAAAGTGACAAGAAGTCGTATCACCTTATTGAATGAGGCAATTAAGTATCAACAAATATTAAATGCAATTATGAGATTGGTAACTTCACTCGTAATTGTACTGAGATGAAGTTTGACTAATTAATTGATCTCTTAATTTTTCGCTAATATTTCTAAATCTCTCCATGGGTGGATTTTAGATGTTGGTTGACTTAGCATGTAGTTTGAGATTGAGCAAATGTGTATGACTATTATCGGGTTGTGCAACTATAGAGCGCACAATAGGAGGCTAAAAAGAGTCACATCAAGCTCAACAGTTGGTGTGAGCAACTTGATGTGTCGATGTAGTCTTACTTGGATAAATGCACTTGTAAGATATTTGTTGAGTGAGAAGACTTGTCTATCTTTTCTTTGTGATGTTTGGCTTTAGATAGTATTTCCTTTAGATCTTCTAAAGATATCGTGGTACGTGAGGTTATGAGGACGACTGTATTAGCTTGAGGAGGCTTTATTGTCTGACTCGCTACGGTCAATCTCCCTCTACATAATTTTTTTTTCCAGCGGGATAAGTTTGCTAGAAGAATGAAATGATGACTACTTTTCCTTAAAGCTAAGTCCGTTAAATTGAGTGCAGATTTATGGGTGTGAGGCACAAATTAATGCATTATATTTTCTTCCATTGCTATTTACGCTATAAGTTAGTACATTTTCACTCTCATTAATTATAAGCGTCTAATTGCTTTGAGCGATTCTTAACATATGGAGATGTGCTAATAGGGAGCGGGAATAGTGTGTCTAATTAGTTTGGACACACAGTTGAGGGAAATAAAGTTGCAAGTTGAATGATGGTTCTAAACATTTTGCAGCTATATGAGCTTGCGAAAAGGGACAATCACTTCAAAATGGTTAAATTTATGATGGCGCAAGTTGATTTGTCTATCTTCTTGCTGTCTACATCATAAAAAATGTGCCTCCAAATGATTCTTCAACCCTGTATGAGCTTTAATTTGGTAAAAATCCCAAATTAGTAGGTTTATGCCTATGTAAGTTCAAGAATATGTGTTCTCAAGTGGAGAATCAAGTCGCACGATTTAGGTTTCCCCTCAAAGGGATTTCTTGAGCACATGTGAAGTTATAAGAAATCTTGAAACTATGTGAGTTGCAAGATCCTTAGGAGGCGCTCGTTTCTCTCGCGATGATGTTGCATTTTATGCTCATCTAGTAATCGTTGGGATAGTGGGAGTGACACTAAATCAGTGGGAGCTAGTGTCTCACACGCAAAGGATTCTCAAATTCCACGAGTAAGAGGAGTGAATATGAAATATTCCTCATCATCTATATGAGATTGAGTGGGTATCTTTCACAATTACTTTTATGGATGTTGATGAGTCGATAGAATATGTAACTTCACTTGATGCCCTAAGTGGATAGTTGTTGCGAAGGAAAAGATGAGTCGAATGACTAAGAATAAAGTCCAAGATCTTGTTAATCTTCTGTCTAGATGTACCATCTGAAACATGTGGTTTCGGAAGGTCAAGTACAATATAGGTGGGTTGATTAACATGTGTGTAGCTCGACTAAGGAACAAATGTTTACGCCTATTAGAAGAGCGTAATTTCTTTTTTGAGATGTTCTCCCTAAGTGGTGAGATTACCTCAATTCGCCTATTATGTTGTCTATTATTGCCACTTTCGTCTAGGGTTATCCTGGATAATTGATGTTGACATAGTTCAGTGAAAGTTGAATAAGGAGATCTGTGTGGATTACCCGATGAATTCAAAAAGTGGAGTAAGAGCGCATTGATTGCTGATCTAGAAGCTCCAGCTTGACTTGAATCGTCAATAATTTCATCGAGCTATCATTTTGATAGGCTTACTATGGTCAATTAATTCACTGAACATATGTCAAGAGTTTTGTCTCACTGTATATGGCAAAAATGTGATAACAGGAAATAACATGGAGTTATCGCCACTCAATGTTGGTTGTATTTACACTCTATGGTCAAAGATCATATTCTTAGTCAAGAAGTGATATCTTTGGAAGATGAAAAGAAATGCTAGCTAATTTAAGTAAACATTGTCGAATGTTTGATGTGCGCTATGTGCGTACTCAATAAGTCTTGTACTTAGCAGTGTGATTGGTGAGTGGATATCGAAGTGATCCATGCGCTATTGTGATGCCGACATGTGGATACTTAGATATCTTAACAGATTGGTCTATGATTTGCTAGAGGCAAATTTGGCATCTTGAAATGATGCGCATTGTGCACACATCCATGATGTATTTTGTTGTCTTTGTCATAATAAAATCACTTTCGTGTATGGTTTGGGAGCCAAATATGGATGGTAGACCAAACATATTTACTCGAGGTTTTACTTCACTTAAGAGTTTTTTCGCATAGTTAATATTGTTCTCAGGCATACTTCTATGAGCGGTGTAGGCGCTCATCCCTTTTATGAGCCTTTGTTTGGAGAAATGCTCCAAAGGCAGTGAGTCACTAGGGATTAAGTATAATTGATCATGTGGCCTATAAGAACATATTGTGATTAATTAGATATGTTGGATTCTCATTATGTGTTTGGTACTAAATTTGTGAGTTGTCACCAGACTTTTATTGGCCCTCCCACACGGGCAATCGCCCTGGCGTTAAGAGAGCGAGTAGGATGAGACTTAAAAGATTGTGTCGCATAAGGAGGTTTGCCAAGGATCGCCTTCGCGCTAGAGTAGTGAGGAAGGTAAATAAGTATAATTAACAATCAACTTAACTAGAGGTTAAGATGAGATTCGAGTTGATCGATTATGAAGTATGTCCAAACTTCATAAAAGGCTATTTGTAGCCAAATGTGCGAGCTATCATATGATATTTTGGGAGTGACTATGAGTAACACGCAGGACTATGAGTAACACGCAGGTCAGGCGCTTGAATAGCGACTGGACTAAGATTTGTATGATGTCTAGAGCGTGACATGCCTAAATTGGGTGGGAGCTCCATCATAGCATGTATTCATACTACATGTGCTTTGAGGCGACCGCCTATGGGAAAGTGATTGAATGGGTCCCCGCTCATCATCCTTTGTTTGAGCCCATAACATTTTCTTGTACCCTTTGGGACTTTGGACCATGTCATGAAATGTAAGCTTGATGACGCTACTTTAGCATGTATCCAATGACTATGTGTGATTGATGCAGCCGGAGCATGTCTAGGAAAACTATCAAGACCAAGCTAATTGGCATGTGCGGCGAGGAAGAATTAAGTCGGGTAACGCACTTACGTTCTATGATTCATAGACAGGCGACTATGTCGAAATGTGTTTGACAAGTCATGAATATAGAAACAAATTTGAGTGAGTCGAGCATGCTCTATTTATTTCATTAAGGGATCTAAAGATGCTTGACTGAGTGCGACCACTTGGTTTAGGGTACATAGCGAGTTATTGAGTTGTAGGATTATGTTAGTTTGGTGATGACTTAATATAACTCTCCTTACCTATATTTTCTCGCTTGGTCGCACGCCTTTTTCCCTGTATGAAAGAAGAGACGTGAGATGAGAATTATGACGATGTGATTTCGAATGAGTCGAGTCAAATATGTATGAGTGGGAGATATTGGCTGCAATTAAATTGCATCCATATTTGAGATAATAGAGAGTCCTATTTAGATGAGGTTTGTATAGAAACCTCTCCCATCAGGACTCTAACTGGGATATGGGATTGAGATATATATTAATATCTCTCCCCACAATATCAGCCCCAATTGAGAATATCGTCCCCCATATAAAAATAATAATGTCTCTCTTAAAATTTTTCTATACGGTTTTCTTCTTGGAGCATCACCAAAGTTCTCCAAGGGTTTAAGGTGTGCATATCCAAGTAAATAATTCCTACACCAACGAGAAAGATGGTTCGTGATCTTGTTCGTGGTTCAACCAATATACGGGTTCGTTCGTTGTTCGTGGTTCAATCGCAAGGAGGCTTGTAGATGGCTTAATAATGATCAAAAAGAGGCTTGTAGACCAGCTCAATCCTGGCTATGTGGATCGACGGTTCTACTGCAAATAGGTATACTCAATCCATCTTGTATGTGCAAATATATAATTTAGATATTGACCATATTTTCTAACAGTCTTCATTAAATTTTGAGCTTTATTGATATTTTCGTAAAATTCGAGAATATATTTAGATAAAAGACTTGGAATTAAAAACATACATATTTAAAAAAAATGAAAATATATTTGATTGATTGAATTTTCTGTAGATCTAGACATGAAAGATATGTGCTTAAAAATGAGATTATATTTAATTTTATATAAATATTATAAGTTTATAAAAAAAAAGTGTATTATGATATTATTATATTCGTTAATTGTGAACCTATAACAAAATTAATAAAAAAAGATAGTATAATAAATGTTGTTCGATCTTCTTAGAGAATGAAGAATGAGAAATTTTCGATGAAAAATAGTAAAACAAATATAATTTTAGTATGACATTTTGTCAAATACGTGGATTAAGCACAAAGAAAATTGTAATGGGGTGCTTAAATATAATATCATGATAATGACGTGCAAATTTTCGTGTGTGCACACTGATATTTTCGTTTATACATGCAGTTTGATGAATGAAATATACAATTATCTTGGTATTCCATCTTTCTTTCTGTTTTGCAACTTTTATCTTTACGTATAACAAATTTCAATATTTTGAATAATAAAGCCAAAAAGGCTGACATTTCATTTATGAAAAACAACTACAGTACATTTTGTTTATTTGATTTTTTATTTTTTTGAGTACTTTTCCTTTGGCTCCTTTTGTTATTGTATTTTATTATATTCATTCATGTGGTAAAGTAGTTGAATTAGTGATGTTAATTTATAAATTTATAGCGTGTAGTAGGATGTTAAAAGGGACCAATGGGTCCGTGTAAGACCCGGAATCACCCCATTTTGGGAAGGATTTTAAAAACACAAATTATTCTAGTATAGGTGCTTCTTTTTGGACTTAGACCTAACCCTTTTAAATTTTCTATTAATTAAGAATTTATTATATATATCTTTATGATATTTCATTTTAAAAATATATATTTAATAAAGACAAATATATTATTATAGTTATATTAAAAATATTTTTTAAATATTAAATGGGTCTATTAAATCTAGGTCTACCCATTGGGAGTCCTTTCAAATCTTAGCGAGTCGGGTCTCGAGCCCATGCAAGCTCGACTCGGACCCAACCCATTGGCATTCCTATTTCCTATAATGTAGAATAACAAAAATGTTCATGTTTACAACATGAAAATACATCTGAAAACATGACTGACTAGAATGCCTTACTTTATAAGTACTAGTAAGGTGAACGTGCGTTGCACGTGAACCAATTAATTTTATTAATTTAATTCAAATAAAATCTATAAATTAGAATTTATTTTTATTATATTATTTGTATTTATAATAAATGTCATTAATGTAATTTGATCTTAAAAGAAAGTTTGCAAAAAACAAAATTTAAACTTATTTGTTGGTGAAATATGGTTTAGCACATTTTGAGCTAAAAAACATGATATTCAAATGATATTATCGCTCAACAAAGTACAATGGATATTAAAAAACTGATATGTAATTTATATATAAATTTAAAAATATATATTCAAGAACTCGTTTTAGATTAATGCATCTCTTCTTTGATTTTTGAGTGTCTACTTCTTCTTCATACTTAGCTTTGATTTTTTTTGCAATTTTTTAATGCACTTTTAGCCCGAGCATGATTGGTTGACGTATGGATGTATTTCTCTTTTATTCCACTTTCTTATGTGTGTTATCTTTTAAATTAGTTTGACTACAAGATTCAGTTTTTCATTCATCACATGTGCCTCTTTTGTTAAGGATGATGAGAAAGTGAAATTCCATTTTATGTTTAGTAGCTTAGCTCCCGTAATATTTTGATTCAAGTTCTCTCTCTTTTTTTTTTTAATTTAAGTACATATCTTGGGAGGGGAGAGATGATGGGAATCAAATCTCACACCTCTAGCTGAGATGAGAGTCTTTACCACTAGACCATTATTCAATTTTTCTCATGTTCACCATGATTAAATTAATTATTTATATAATAGAAATGAAGATAAAATAGGCTAATCATTGTAATTGAAAACGATCAATAAATTGATTCAGTTTGAAAGAATAGTCACATTTATATATCAAATAAACAACAAAACCACATCATAGTGAATTAGAATTATTGAGTGCCTAACATTATTTATGCCCTATTCTATTATCATTAAGAGCATGCACGGCATCATAAATTTATTATTTCTAAATGATATTTTTATTATTGAGTGTGCTGATGTGACTAATTGTTATTCTAATTAATTTTTATATAAAAATTAGTTATGTAATATGGTAATGATAAATTTAATAACAGTAAAAATTATTAATTAACACATTGAAATAAATAATATCAACACCCTCAATTACGTCGTTTATGTTGTTTTCTTTCAAAATATCAATTTACATTATAAAAATTCATCCATGGAGAATATATATCCAAAGTATAAACCATCATTCAGAGCTTTACAACAAAAGTATAGAATATAGAATATAATAGTCCAAAAGTGTGTCAAATAACCGTAAAACATAGGTTAAGCTATACCATTTTTATAAGAATGACATAACAGAAAACCTCCTCACTTTTTAGTTGTCGTGTTCTATGTATGTGACATTTTCAAGCAAAATATAGGTCTCAATTTATTATTTTATTTTTGTAAAATCATAAAAAAACATCACATATTGTCTTAAGCATAAAAAAAAAATCATTTTATACATTTTATCTTTGTCGGTGAGCATATTTCAATATATCATGAAATTTACAACACAATTCACAAAAGTATAATGCATGTATTTGAATGCTTAAAATGTTAAAAAAAAAAATCTTCATAAATGTAAATCTTCGACCTAATATTAAACCGGTTTTACCAGATGATGAATTTGATGGTGAAGAATGTAAATATATACATTTGAGCATTTGATTAAAATAATAATTGTTATCCATATATAGAAATTTATATATGAATAATTAGAATTTTACTTTTGAATCTAAAGAAGAAAATAATATAACTTTTCAAATCTTACTCAAATTATTGTTCTTTTTTGTCTTGATATTCCATCACAATTTTTTTTATTTATTAATTGTATGTATGTATATTGTTATTCATAGATAGAATCTTATTAAACACAATAAAATATAATATGAAAAAAATAAGAAAAAATGTTAAAAGTAAAGAGGATTAAAAAATGGTATTTCCGACATTGTAAAATTTAGAAGAAAAACTTGAAAAACACTACTTAGATCTTTGTTAATTTAATATTTATGATAAAATCTAGTTGCACTTGAAAAATACGCATTTTAAAAATTAAATTGTGCAAGAGAGGGACATGTTTTAAAATACATAACTATGAAAATAATGTCTGATCAAAATTTAAATTATTACTTTAATAATACATATAGATGTACACTACAAAATATTAGATCAAAATTATATCTTCAAAGAGACTCAAGATTTAAAGGCGACTAAAATCAACTACTTTTGTTAATGAGATTAATATTTAAATTATAATGAACAATTTATTTTCAAAATCATGTCTATTTTTGAAATAAGAAGGAATATATTACTTTGATCCATAAATAAACTTTTTGATTAAAATTTTCACTCAAATGTAATGTTGTTGTCGCTAAAATTCAAATATCAAGTAAGTTTTATACTCATTGTGGATTAACTTAATACAATATTTTTACGTAGAAGATTGGCATATCAACATGTAGGTTATAAAATATGTACTTAAGATATAAATGTCGATTTGTTTTTAGTTTTTCTTAGCTTATATATATATATATATATATATATATATATATATATATATGCTTCTTTAAATTTTCAGGTTTTGATTTTTGTTTCCATATTATATTACATTTTGTTTTAAGTTAGATTATGTAACGACCCAAAGTTTCTAACAAGTACATAAATTTTAACAAGCATTGCGATAAGTTTAATTAAAAAGAACACAATTTTAAAAGGATAGAATATGATTAAAAACTCGCATCCAAATAAACAAAAGTACTTCTTAATTCGAACTCAAACATCAGTCATCCCAAAATAAAATTTTAACTAAAAATCCTTTAACAAAATAAATGTTCCTAAAGTTGCAAAATAAGATAAAATTATTGATTTTGCATCCACCGCCTCCAATCCTCGCTCGAACTCCTCAACATGAAAAATGTTAATAAATATGGGGTGAGCTTTCAACTCGCTCAATGGGGACACGTTTGTCAAGATTAAATACAACAATAGGCATAATCAGTAAACATTCAACATGTAATTTAACTTTTATTTTGGTGGCGATTTTTATAATCTGGGTTCACCCCGAGGATACATCTCGATCCGGACCTTCTTACACCCCGACTAAATCTGCGGGTTCACCCCGAGGATACTTTTGATCCCGGACTTCTTAATTACCCCAGGCTAACATAATTTATTTTCACATTTGCACATAAACAATTACACATATACGAAGCATTTAATAGCGACAAACAATAAGTGAATAGAATATCCCCACCTTAATTAAATGCAGATATCTGTGCGGAAATTGCAATAATGCAGGAAGTCCTACTCCTCGTTTTCTTCGTTTTCTACAATAAATTATAAGGTATAAATAATAAATAATATAACTATAATTATAATTAATAATAATATAATAGTGTAGGGTAATTATATAAAAAAAATTGAAAAATGAAATAAGAAATAAAAAAAAGTAATTGAACTGGTAGGATTTTCAAACTAGGTTAATGGATTTGTGAAATCCTCAAACTTGGTAGGATGAGTCGGCAATGGGAGTTAGGATTAATATGTAAGCAATTAGAACTAGAGGGGGTATTTTGTAATTTCGAAAAGTAAGGATTTTCCAATTTCACTTAATTCCCAACTCAAAAGGGTGGCCCCTCCATCTCTCTAATTTCTTCTCCAAAATTCCCGCAAATCCCCGTCACCCAACCCTCTCCTTCTACCTTTCCCCTTTTTTTTTTTTTTTTTGAGTAAACTCCTTCATCTCTCTCAACTAAAAGCCAAAATCCCTTAACCCTTTAAATCCTCACAGTCCCTCCAAATTCCTCTCTGTTGGATATCCTCACCACCACGACACATCGGCGATGCTTGTGCAGATCTTGTGGCGGACTACAATTGCTCCCCTTTGTTCTTCTCTTTTCTATATGTATATATATATATATATATATATATATATATTGAAGTTCTTTGGTCTATTTGTGTTTGGTGATTTTTTTTTTTTTTTTGGGTGTTAATCGGAGTTTTCTCGGTGAGACAGTGAGCGAGAAGGGGAAAAGAAGTTGGGTTGGTTAGACTAATCTATGCACAAGAAATATAATTGAAACACAACACGACTTGAATGAGATTTACGAAAATTTACCAAGACTTTGACAGACGAGATGGTAAAAAAATAGGTAGGGTAAGGTTGTGTATTTATAGGGTAGAATTGGAGTTTGGGATGACTAGGGTTTGTGAAGGAATCCTATTTGATTTGGACTTTTAAAATTGGGGGAAAGACTTTGGGCCCATAATGAATTTTAAATTAACATGTTGAATTGGACCGAATAATTATTTCTACTAGTTGTTATCAAAATAATATTAATGATAATAATAATAAAAAAATTGTAAGAATAATTTGATAATAATAATAATAATAATTAATATTAACAATAAATATATAAAAATACGGATATTACATCCTATCCCCCTTAACTAAATTTCGTCCTCGAAATTCGATAACTTACCAAAAATTAAGGAGTCGGGGTACTTGGCACGTATCTCCTCTTCACGCTCCCATGTGGCTTCATTTCTCCCATGACGTCTCCATTGCACTTTAATCAGGGTTATGTCTTTATTCCTCAGCTTATGAACTTTTCGCTCCAAAATGGCTTCAGGTGCTTCTTCGTATGATAAGTCGTCGTTAATCTGTAGATCTTCGTAGTTGACAATATGACTTGGGTCATGAACATACTTTCTCAACATCGATATATGAAAAACATCATGTACGCCTGACAGACGAGGTGGCAATGCCAGCTGATAAGCTAAATCTCCGACTCTTTTCAATATCTCGAATGGTCTATGTATCTTGGCTTTAGCTTTCCTTTATCACCAAATCTTATCACTCCCCTTACCAGGTGCTACCTTGAGAAACACATTGTCTCCCATCTCTCGGTGTAAGTCTTTCCTTCGGCGATCAAAGATACGATTTTGTCTATCTTGTGCCATTCTAATTCGATCTTGGATCTTTGCTATCTTTTCATTGTTTGTCGAACCAACTCCGATACAAAGATCTTCTTTTCTCCGACCTCACCCGATCAGAGGAGATCTATACTTTCTCCCGTACAATGCTTCGTAAGGGGCCATTCCAATAGTTGTTTGGTAAGCTGTTGTTATAAGCAAACTCCACAAGTGGCGTAATGATTCCCAACTTCGTCTATGTCAAGCACACATGCTCTCAACATGTCTTCCAATATTTGTATTGTCCTCTCGGATTGTCCATCATCTGTGGATGGTAAGTCGTACTAAACTTGAGTTTTGTTCCCAAAGCGATCTGTAAGCTTCCCCAAAACTTAGAGGTGAATCTTGTATCTCTGTCCGAAACACAATGGACAGGAACTCCATGTAGTTTCACTATCTCTCTGGATGTATATTTGCGCATCTTGCTCCATCTTGAATGTCATTTTAACCGGCGAGAAAGTGGTGACTTCGTCAATCGATCTACTACAACCCATACCGCTTTATTTTCTTTTTTTGATCGTGGTAGTCCTACCACAAAATCCATCGTTATGTGCTCCCATTTCCATTACGGGATTTCAAGAGGTTTGAGCAAACCAGACGGCCGTTGATGCTCGGCTTTGACTTTTTGGCATATCAAATATTTCTCCACAAAAGATCCGATGTCTCTCTTCATACTTCGCCACCGAAGGCTTCTCTTAGATCTTGGTACATCTTTGTACCTCCGGGTGGGCCGTGTACGGCGTACAATGAGCTTCTTCAAGTATCTCTTTCCGAGTTCTTCCTCCTTAGGAACACACAATCTACCTTCGTGCGTCAAAACACCATCATCCGCTATGACAAACCCTGTTATATTTCCTTCTCGAACTCGCCCCTTCATCTTGTTCAAAAACCGATCTCGACCTTGTGCTTCTTTGATCCTTTCTCTCAAAGTGGGTTGAACTACCAAAGATGCCAATCCGCTTTGTACTTCTCGGTGGGGTTATGACTTCAATCTTCGAGGCTCGCAAACTCTCGTATCAATTGCTCTTGTTGCGTGAGTAAACTAGACAATACACCTTTGGTCTTACGACTCGAGGCATCGGCCCACTACATTAGCTTTGCCGGATGATAGTTGATGGTGCAATCATAGTCTTAACCATTCTAACCATCTCCTCTGTCTCATATTTAACTTCTTACGAGTAAATAGATATTTCAAACTCTTATGATCGGTGAATATCTCACATTTCCCACCATACGAGATAATGTCTCCAAATCTTGGTGCATGGACTCTGCGGCTAACTCCAAATCATGAGTCGGGTAGTTTAGTTCATGTGACTTTAATTGCCTTGAGGCATAGGCAACCACCTTTCCGTCTTTGCATCGCATCAATACGCACCCCCAAGCCTTGTTTTGATGCGTCATTGTAAATCACAAAGTCGTGGTTGGGTCAGGAATCGTCAATACCGGTGCGGAAGTTAGTTTTCGTTTCAACTCTTGGAAGCTCTCCTCGCATTTCTCGGTCCACAAAAACTTTTCTCCCTTTACGGTGAGTCGAGTCATGGGCACAACTATTTTCGAAAATCCTCTATAAATCTGCGATAGTATCCCGCCAATCCCAAGAAACTGCGAACCTCACTCGCGTGCCTTCCATTCATTAACTGCTTCAACCTTTCTTTGGATCCACTTCAATTCCGTTTGCAGTGATTATATGACCAAGAAATCCAACTCGGTCTATCCAGAATTCACACTTCTTGAACTTCGCGTATAACTTCTCCTTGCGAAGTGTCTCAAGCACTATTCTCAAGTGTTCCTCGTGTTGTTCCTTGTCCCTTGAATACACGAGTATGTCGTCTATAAAGACTATGACGAATTGGTCCAAAAATGGATGGAACACTCGATTCATCAAGTCCATGAACACTTGTTGGTGCGTTACTCAACCCAAACGGCATTACTACAAACTCATAATGCCCATATCGGGTCCTAAATGATGTCTTCGAGATATCACTCTCCTTAATCTTCAATTGGTGATACCCGGATCTCAAATCAATCTTAGAAAAAGTATTGGCACCCCTCAATTGATCAAACAAGTCTTCGATTCTTGGCAGTGGATACTTGTTCTTCTTTGTGAGTCGATTAAGTTCTCTATAATCGATACACATCCTTAATGACGATCCCTTCTTCTTAACAAATAGATTTGGTGCTCCCAGGGTGATACACAGGCCGATAAAACCCAAGTCCAGCAATTCTTGTATCTACGCTTTTAGTTCTTGCAACTCCTTTGGTGCCATCCTGTAGGGTGCCTTAGATATCGGTGTTGCTCCGGTACCAAGTCTATTGAGAATTCGACTTGACGGTCGGGCGGAACTCCGAGGCAAGTCCTCCGGGAATACGTCTAAAAATTCTCGAACAATTGGTACGTGCGTAGGTGATAGGTCCGTCGTTGGAGCTTCGACTAGACTTACTAAATACCCCGACAATTCTCTTTTGCCAACATCTTTTGCGTTTTCATCGCCGATATAACTCATGATGACTTAGAGTTAACTCCGTAGAACGTAATCTCCTCATCTCCAGGTAGTTTGAGTGTTATCTCCTTCTCTCGCACTTAATGCTCAAATGCGATACTTACTAAGCCAATTCATGCCTAGGATTACGTCAAAATCCTTCATCTCAATTATGTATACTTGACTTCTAGATGTTTCCCCACAATGTTCACGTCATATCATTGTCCATTACGTTAGTAATTATTGTCTTTCTAGATGGCAAACTAATCTCTAGGGGGTACATCTATTCTAGCATCCTTATGTCCAGTTATATCATGAAACTTATGAGATATAAATGAGTGTGTGGCACTTTTGATGTCGAAAAGTACAAGCGCGGTATTCCGGATATTGTTAACATACCGGACATTGTCAGGGGTTTTGATCTCGCTCTTCCCGCATCATAGCATACATTCGGCGGTGCCTCCTTGTCCCCTCATTTCCTTCTTGTCTTTCAAGAAATGGGCAATTAAGCATCGTGACCGGTTTCTTGCACATAAAACACTTTCCTTGTCATTAAACATTCCCGTAGTGATTCTGTTGCATTTTGGGCAAGTCGGCTTATTGTTTGGTGCACTCGGGCGAGAATTTCCATCGTTTTTATCTGTTTATTACGATTCCCCATTTTACTCGGTTTTGTCCCATCAAACTTCCTCTTTTCTCGACACCTGTGGTGGCTTTTGGTCATCATCATCCCCTAGCTAGTCTGCTTCAACTTCATGAGCCCGTCTAACCATCACTGAGAATATTCCAAGTCCCCCCTGTGCGGATAGAATTCCGGACAATTGTGACCTCAATCCCCTTCGAATCTCAAAGCTTTCTTTAGGTCGGTATCAACCGGATGTGGTGCAAACCGACATAATTGGTTAAACTCCTTTCGTATTCGATTCACGGTCAATCCCCTTTGCTTGAAGTTCAAAAATTCTATTTCCTTCTTGTCACGGTAGGATCTAGGGAAATCTTCTCCATCACCACTTCCTTAAATTCATCCCAGGATAATGCATTACGTTTTTCTTGATCCTGTTTCTCCGGTAACTTTCCCCAACCAAGTACGCATCATCGATCGGTTGGAAAGCGGCACAAGCCACTCGTTGTTCATCGGTGCAAGCTATAAGTCGAAAATTCTTTCCGCGCTCTTAACCATTCTTCAAGCTATTTCTTGCCGGGCCATCACGTCCATTAAAGGTGGGTGGACGGTAATGGCGAAACTGTTCCACCACTCTAATCTTGTTGTTGTTATTGTTCCCATTGTGGTTCATGCGACATTGAGAATCTCAAATAAGTCTCCGGTAGTAGGTTGGTTTCGATGTTAACCGTTCCCTTCATTGTCTTGGTCCCCGGCATTGTTCAGTTAAAGGTTCGGGCGTCGAGGCACTCGTGGAGGATTTCGTGGAGCCGTATTCCTATAATCATACGTAGTATGTTCTTAGTACCGTCTTAAGTTATTATCGCATAGTAATTAAAAAAAATGATAAAAAGTCATTATATATTAGTACTAATAAGTCAATACAATTCATTATGAGTCTCTCCCTATTTTTTTTTTTTTTTTTTTTTTTTGCGCGAGGAGCACAGAGTTCATTCTTCTAATATAGCAAGTACACATGCGATAAAGAATATGAAATAAAAGCGAGAAGACATAATGACATGAATAATATGTGTTGCATAATGTTGCGACATGGCATATCCGAACAAATTGAGTAATGACATAATAAATTTGCATACCTTAAAGAGTCCCGTGAGATATGGCGGAGGTGGATGTTATTATACTATTTTTTTTATATATTTTAAAAAGACACTATTTTTTTTAACAAGTCTGAGAACCAGACCCGCTTTCTGTACCACTTGTAACGACCCAAAGTTTCTAACAAGTACATAAATTTAAACAAGCATTGCGATAAGTTTAATTAAAAGAACACAATTTTAAAAGGATAGAATATGATTAAAAACTCGCATCCAAATAAACAAAAATACTTCTTAATTCGAATTCAAACATCGAGTCATCCCAAAATAAAATTTTAACTAAAAATCCTTTAACAAAATAAATGTTCCTAAAGTTGCAAAATAAGATAAAATTATTGATTTTGCATCCACCGCCTCAATCCTCGCTCGAACTCCTCAACACGAAAAATGTTAATAAATATGGGGTGAGCTTTCAACTCGCTCAATGGGGACACGTTTGTCAAGATTAAATACAACAATAGGCATAAGCGTAAACATTCAACATGTAATTTAACTTTTATTTTGGTGCCGATTCTTTATAGTGCTGCGGGTTCACCCCGAGGATACATCGATCCCGAACAACCTTCTTACTTTTTGACTATCTGCAGTTCACCCCGAGGATACTTTCAATCCCGGACCTTTACGACCAGGACTAATATAACACTGCGGGTTCACCGAGGATACTTTTGATCCCGAACCTTCTGACCCCAGGACTAACATAATTTATTTTCACATTTGCACATAAACAATTACACATATACGAAGCATTTAATAGCGACAAACAATATGGGATTTCAAAAAAATGGGCTTCATTTTTTAAGCTTCTCATTACCCATGAGGAGTCATTTGCCGTTAGCACCTTTTTAGTACTCCTTGAGCTAATCCTCATTGTTTTCGCGCATTAAGCTTAGGAATACGTTTATTTGCTAATATGATGGCGATCATAGTTCAAGTAAAGATTTTAAGTGGGTCCGCTTGGACTATGCTATGTATGAATGATCTTTTCTATTTCATAGGGGATCCTGGTCCTTTATTTATAGTTCTTGCATTAACTTAGAGTGCGGAATTAGGTGTAGCTATATCACAAGCTCATAAGTGAATAGAATATCCCCACCTTAATTAAATGCGGATATACGTGCGGAAATTGCAATAATGCGCGGGAAGTCCTACTCCTCGTTTTCTTCGTTTTCTACAATAAATTATAAGGTATAAATAATAAATAATATAACTATAATTATAATTAATAATAATATAATAGTGTAGGGTAATTATATAAAAAAAATTGAAAAATGAAATAAGAAATAAAAAAAAGTAATTGAACTGGTAGGATTTTCAAACTAGGTTAATGGATTTGTGAAATCCTCAAACTTGGTAGGATGAGTCGACAACGGGAGTTAGGATTAATATGTAAGCAATTAGAACTAGAGGGGGTATTTTGTAATTTCTGAAAAGTAAGGATTTCCCAATTTCACTTAATTCCCAACTCAAAAGGGCGCTCTCCTCCATCTCTCTAATTTCTTCTCCAAAATTCCCTGCAAATCCCCGTCACCCAACCTCTCCTTCTACCTTTCCCCTTTTTTTTTTTTTTTTTTTCAAGTAAACTCCTTCATCTCTCTCAACTAAAAGCCAAAATCTCTTAACCCTTTAAATCCTCACACCAGTCCTCCAAATTCCTCTCCCGTTGGATATCCTCACCACCACGACACATCGCGATGCTTGTGCCCGTCTTGGAGCGGACTACAATTGCTCCCCTTTGTTCTTCTCTTTTCTATATGTATATATATATATATTGAAGATTCTTTGGGTCTATTTGTGTTGGTGACTGATTTTTTTTTCTTTTTTTTTTTGTTGTTTGGGTGTTAATCGGAGTTTTCTCGGTAGACGGAGTGAGCGAGAAGGGGGAAAAGAAGTTGGGTTAGTTAGACTAATCTATGTATAAGAAATATAATTGAAACACAACACGACTTGAATGAGATTACGAAAATTTACCTCGACTTTGACGCTGCAGACGAGATGGTAAAAAAAATAGGTAGGGTAAGGTTGTGTATTTATAGGCTAGATTTGGAGTTTGGGATGACTAGGGTTTGTGAATGAATCCTATTTGATTTGGATTTTAAAAATTGGGGGAAAGACTTTGGGCCCATAATGAATTTCAGAAATTAACATGTTGAATTGAGCCTGAATAATTTTTTCTACGAGTTGTTATCAAAATAATATTAATGATAATAATAATAAAAAAAAATTGTAAGAATAATTAGATAATAATAATAATAATAATTAATATTAACAATAATTATATAAAAATACGGATATTACAATCTAAATTATAGGATTTGGAAGGTCAAAGGGTGCATCCATAAAAAATAAATAAGTGCATAAATAAATGTTAAAGAAAAATAGTCCTCTCATATTGTCTTCTTGAAACCAATTTTTCAACTTAGCCTCAAAATTCTTAGTATTAACTGTTTTATATTATTATTGTAATTTTTGCTGTAAAATTATTTTTCTTTTATTTTTATTTATTTAATTTTACAATAGAAATATATATGCCAATCCTTAAAAAAAGTAAAAAATTAGAAATATAAGTTGTGGATAATCAAAATTATACAAATATTACTCATCTCATCCACTTCACTTTGAGATTTAAAATCTCATTTCATTAATTTCAAACACATAACTCTTAGCCAAGTTTATTTCATTTTTAAATTTTAGAGTATATACTTATAATATATTTGTTTTGCAAATTTAACTTCACGTTGTCACAATGATCGAGTTTTTTTTATCAAAAGAATATAAGAATAAATAAACTAATAATTAAATCTAAATAATGTTAAACCGTATATCCGTTATTACGGGAAAAAACATCGCAAAGATTAATGAATAGACCTTAGAAATAAAATAATATTTATTCAAAATTTTAGTAAAAATTTATATTTAACTTATCCTAAAAACTAATTATTTTTATGGGAAAATCATAAAATTCCTTGAAATTTTCAATGGTCGCAAATTCCCATCTTCCCATACCTAAAAAATGTCTCATTTACTCCAACCAAAAATAATATTATCTCACAATTTATGGTGTGTGATAGATGATAAATTTATTATTGTATAGATTTTCTCAACCAATAGTGAAGTTTAGAAAATGTATTTTTTCCTGCTATTTAATTATTTTATTTATTTATTTTTTCTCTTTATTTTGCTGTAAATTCATACTTTTTTTTTCTTTTTTGAAATATTTGATTATATAAAAAATTAAATAAAGATATTATAAATGTACATTTTGCATAACACTCAACTTTAAATGGCTAAAACTCTCTTATATGAAGTCTTTTATATATGCTTATGACATATGGTTGGAAAGCTCTCGATATCTAGTATAATATAAAATAAATATTATCTAAAAATTCAAAATATTCTAAGAATTAAAATTGAAATAAATCATATAAGAAAAGTTTGGAATATAAAGAGACACTTGTCAATATTATTAAACAAATAAAATCAAAATCAATATAGAAAACTACTTAATTACCCTTAGAAACTATCTTTACCATGAGGACATTTTTGGCAAATCAAAATTTTCAAAAACCTTAAAATCTATTCACACTTTTATAATAAGTATAGATATAGATAGGCGAATTCATCGCCATTAGTCTTCGTTTAAACCTTCCACTTCATTAAAAACACACCACTTGATGTTGGGAAAAATCGGATCCCACATTCATCCCCTAGGGACAAGCAGAAATAACTGAGAAATAACATGAAAAATAACAACAATCCACAACACAAGAATTTACGTGGAAACTCCAAAACTGGAGAAAAACCACAGCCCCCAGAGAAAGAAATTCCACTGTGTGAAATATTTATACAATCACACAGACATTCTCTCTCCCGACCCCAGTACCCCACACTCTTACAAATCTTTGACTAACTCACACCTCTCTCCCAACTCTCCATACTAGAGAATACAAGAAATGAATTTAACTAGTGTCAAACCACAAAGATTAAAGTGTATTTGACTGGTGCACTTAAAACCACATCACATGGGTTCCTTAAATAACCTCAAGGTTTCTACCCCTTTTGTTCCACAACCAATGTGGGATACAAAAGCCTTCTTTTATTTTTGACACCAAAACTCAACAAACTCCACCTTGGCAAAATAAAAGAAGCTCCACCATTGTCTTCACCGACAATCATGACTATCAAACTAGAGAACCATCATTCTCAAACCAGAGAACCCTGCTCCACCATATGAGCAGACCACTTAGAATACACCATTCTAAGAATTTCCTTCGGCGCATGTCGAAAATCCCGCTGAAATTTATGGTGCAACTCCCAGCTTTTGGCCCTCCTAGAAGTCCTTCAGCCATCAACATAAACACACACCTTGTATCCATGCCAAACCGATACCCGTGTGTAAATTCCACCACACACCCTGCATCCATGTCAAACTAATGCCCGTGTGAAATTCCACCACACCCTGCATCTTTCCATGACAAGCCAATGCACGTGCACAAATTTGTGAACCCGCTAACATAACCATATCCTCTTTCATGGCAACTTGAAATGCCAAAAGGATATACATTTTCTCATCAGAGAAAATCATCACTGTCACAATGTTAGCCCGGATGAGGAGTTATTTGACAGATTAACTCCACCTCCACCTTGACAGTTAACCTTCAAAACCTTGTGTACCCTGGATTGTACCAGCACATTATTGACTTATACTTGCCATTGCTATAAGTCAAACTTGACCCTTCCATTAAATTTCTCCACCTGCTTGAACCACCCAACGATGAACAACCGCCTCCAAATGAGACCCAGGACAACGCTCAAAAAATCTTTTCTGATGTGGAAGGTCAGACATCGCTGCGACCACAGAGCATACTTAGAATTTCAAGAGATCCAACCCGGGCTCTGATACCACTTGTTGGGAAAAATCGGATCCCACATTCATCCCCTAGGGACAAGCAGAAATAACCGAGAAATAACATGAAAAATAACAACAATCCACAACACAAGAATTTACGTGGAAACTCCAAAATCGGAGAAAAACCACAGCCCCCAGAGAAAGAAATTCCACTATGTGAAATATTTATACAATCACACATACATTCTCTCTCCCGACCCCAGTACCTTACACTCTTACAAATCTTTGACTAACTCACACTTCTCTCCCAACTCTCCATACTAGAGAATACAAGAAAGGAATTTAACTAGAGTCAAACCACAAAGATTAAAGTGTATTTGACTGGTGCACTTAAAACCACACCACATTGGTTCCTTAAATAACCTCAAGGTTCCCACCCCTTTTGTTCCACAACCAATGTGGGATACAAAAGCCTTCTTTTATTTTTGACACCAAAACTCAACATTTGATCCATATACTCCATAAATATTGCCTCGTCTGTAAATTTTGCTGCAAGCAAAATTGCTCAGATATTGTAAGTCAATTAACTAGATTTTCGGAAATTCTGTCATGTTTAAATGTACTTGAACTAATAATGTCCTCAAAATATACAGAAATAAACACAGAAACTAGAATAAAAAATTAACAAGTGGGTTTTTTAGGTCTTTACCAATTGAGTAGTTGGATTTGAATTCTCTGAATTTGACAAAATTAGTTGATTAGACTATTCCAACGATTTCGAAGAATATGATATGCACTGTTACAGGGTATTGCCTGCAGTACAATTTGACCATCGACAACCTTGTCTATTACAAGACCCAGTCTCACCAATGTCTTTATGGCCTTGTCAACTGGCATCTCAATCTGCATACATCCATACAGCTTATTACAATCATGATCAGCACACACACAGCAGAAAAGTGTACAATAAATAACGGGATATTTACAAAAACTACCCGAGGTTTGAGTTAGTTGCCAAAAAAAAAGAAAAAAATATATATTTGAAAGATTGTGTTAAATGTAAGGGGGTAATCCGTAATTGTAATATTTTTACAAATGTAAGGGGGGTGTTTGGAAGGTTTTTGCTTGTGAAAGAGGTAAAGTGTAATTCTTAATCAAATTTCAAGGGTCTTTGTAATTTTCAAATATTTCTAGGTTTTTTTTGTAATTAACTCAAACCTCGAGTTGTTTTTGTAATTATCCCATAAATAAATGATTGTTTGATTGGTTTTACCTTCTTCCCGAAAACATCCTCAATAAATGTCTCACATTTATGTCCAATAGCTCTTGTGCTTGCCACCTGCATTCAAGCAATTTTGGGGTGATACACTTATTAAGTAATCGACAACTTTGCAAATTTATTCGAGCGAGACCAAGTCCAAAAGGTATATGTTAGAGACGAAACAAATCCAAGTTGATGAAGAATGCTAAAATGGAATTGACACTAAATACGCAAATTCTTTTGAGCAGAATTCTCGTTTTTCTTACACAACCAGAGATTCTTCATAATGATCGAAAATGGAAATATCACCAGAAAGCTATAACAAGCGCAATTGTCACGTTAAAGCCTGACAAACAAACTACCAGAAACATAAATAATAATGGCCATAAGCCTTACCTTGTCACTCTCTGCTTTAAGTAGGGTTGCATAAACCAAAATGGCTTCTTTGTACTGCATAAAGTGTCAAAAGGAAAAAGATTGAGGCATACTAATCTATTAAGCCATCTAACGTAAAATGATTAATAATACGATAGGTCTAGTGGTTTCTCACTTGCTGCTGTTCAGAAGCATCAAGAAGAAAATGAATGGACCCAAAGCCGCTAGCTACTGTTTTCTCGTAGAGCGTCCTATTAACCAGAAGCTGAACAAATCTTTGAACAGGTCAGTTTGAGCAAAGATGCACCCTTCTTTTGTAACTAGAAAAAGAAACTAGAGAAAGTAATGTGCTCAGCTTACTTGATATCTCTCCCTTGTTTGTTTGTAGCCCAAAAGCACACGAGTCACATATATCACAAGTGCAACGGCTGGAATCACGTCCAAAAGTATTGCGGATCTGCACAAACATACATGCCAAACAATTATTACAAATTCATATTACAACTAAGTAATGATTAGAGAACTATTGTAAGTCAGGCATTGACGTGAACTTATTATGGCCCTCTTATTACAAGAAAACAACATAATTTTTTTTTCTTTCACTAGGTTTTTCTTCCTTGAAAATCAATTTAAGCTCCAACTGTCCTCACAAGAGATCAAAAAATCACAGTTCCAAGATATTTTCGGGAGCAGGAATGAATTTGTCAATAAGAATCCTCATATTGAGCTCTAAGTACAGAGAACATTTTGTGTTTTTTTAATAACAAGTAAGAGGCACACATGAGCATCATGCAAGGCAAGATAAAGTAACTTTGTGATTGTGAAAAAACAAAAACAAAAAAAAAAAGATAGCAATTAAGTAGTAAACAATAACAGGATATCTCGCAATAGGGTCAGCTTTATAACTTAGAAACTTTATATTAAATTTTAAATGCATCAAATGCCTGTTTAAAGAGTATTCTATTGCGTGCTCCTTGCATTTTAAAAAGTGTGAGTTGTTAGTAGTTTTGATTCTAGAATTGACAAGACAATACTATGTTGAATTGAGAAAGACAAACACTAGATGAAGTTCCACATTAAAATGAGACATAATTAATTAATATCAGTGGCCTAATCCATCCACAAAGCACATCTGCTATGGATCATGTTACTCTAGGTCAACTTGATGCAAGAGAAACTAAGAACCCCCTCAACCGCATGAGAAAAGGAAACAGTTCCGAACATACAAGTACATACGGTGAAGATAAAACGTCTTCAAACTTATAACTGAACAAGAATGCCAAAAGTCCCAATATTGTGGCAACATCCAAGCGGACCTGCAGATGACGTTCAATTATTTGATTAAGATTTATCATATCACCAAATTAGAAACTATTTTTTCAAGGACCAGCAGAAATATGTTTAAAGAACAAAAACCACGAGCATTATTATTTGAAAAAGAATTGGAAATACATTCACTCCTCGGGCCTACAGGAGGGCCCCCGGGCCTGCATGGACACTGACATAATAGGCTCTAGTAACTAGTTCCCCCTCGTCCTCACATTATAAAATGATTGATACAAGTTGCTAAAGAAGCCCATGCTACCTGTTAATATTCAATTCAAATTCACTCGCATAATCCATGTGGGAAATGCATTGGACATACAAGATCCTCAATCTGCTCCTTCCAAACCCATGATCATAGCAATGAGTTCCACTAGCAACTACTTTGCAATCATCCTTGCTTTCTGAAAATGTTTAACCAAGTTGGTAAAGAAGCCCATTGCACCCTCTCATAAACCAATCAAATTTCTCTCCCCTAATCTCATAGACTATAGTATCACTAGGATTCATGTTCCAGTACTGCATCTTGTAATGCCTCAATGTCAAAATTCATGCTCTTAATTTTCTAATGGGGTAGACAAACTATAATGGGTGATGGAGCAAATTAGTTCATGTTCTCCATACCGTGTCAAGTATACGGAAAGACAGCTTCTTGTGAGGAAAAACAACCTACAAAAGATAAAGAAAATATTATTCATCTACAGAAACCACTTGCATACCATAAGGCTTTCAGTCATGAAGCATTTACCGGCAAATCTGGAATAGGAATTCTCTCGTAGATTTTCATTTGCAGTGAAGGCACCTCCTCTTGATCTTTTGTTTCTCTTTCTCCATTTTCTTCAGTATAAAGCAAGATCAATTCTTGGAATGCGGGCTCCTAGATGAAGACATCTTTACTTAACTCAGAAGTGATCATTAAAAAGAATCAAAACTGCTGATACGAAGATAAAGTTAACTACTGCTTATTCCTATTAATTCAATTGTCACATAGATTAAGTATGTATCAACGAAATAAATAGATAGAATTGTTTGGTCACTGACGGATGTTTGTCCCGTGTGCGTATTTCTGATGCCAACAAGGGCTTGGGAATGATTGTGATTAAGAAACTAGAACCCATCACTTCTGAGTCCCATCAAAATTTTCCATTCACTCCAAACTTTGTGCAACGTGACAGAAATTGTTCATTTCCTTTAATTGCATTCACATCCTTCACAATCCTGACGTCAACCATTGCTAGAGTACTACCTTTTAATTACAAGTTTACAACCACTAACTTTAGCAATTCCAACCTTCACAATGTTCATGTCGCACCAAATATATCCTAACTTAATCAATTGGAAGTCTCCCAGAACTGCAAATTTGAACCAGATATTTGTATGATTGGACTAATTATGAACAAATGTTATGAGATTACTGACGCGAAACAAGAAGGAAACACCAACATTCAGTCAAAAATAGATGATCATTACTCACATAATTTGACATACCTGGAGAATAGATTGTGAGAAAAGAATTGTAAAGGCATTTCTTAACATCTTCCCGAAGTCATTTCCACAAGATTCAGATGATGCAGGTTTCCATATGTCACTAAGTGATATCCTTGATAAGAAACTTGGGCTGTACAAATAAAATCATCACTTATAATTAGTTATAGAGAATCCAACAAGCCTTTAGTACTAAATCATATAAAATTTCCCTAAAAGAAAATAGCATGACTGGCTCATATTACAGCATATTTAGATTTAAATGGCATAATTTTTTATTGCATTCAGCTTAAAAAATTTGCACGGATATTAAAATTTGAGATGCCAAAAAGCTGTTGAGAGAGAGAGAGAGAGGAGATTAAATCAAATATGGCATGGTAAAGTGAAGTACTCCTATTCATTGTTGAACATATTGAAGGTTGACTTATGCCTCATGTGCTAACATGCGGCATCAAAAGTATCCTGGGATCAACAAGAACCCCCCAAGAGACAAACGATTAGTAGCTATGGGAAGTTTGGTGGGATACTAGTTAATCAGCATCGAACCTTAAGCTGGATTCAGCACTAGTACTGTGTGATGCAAGGTCAAATGCTTGCTCAGGAGTTGATGGTACTAGACCAGCCCATGCAAAAAACTTTCTCAAGAGCCTCTCTCGAGGCCCAACTTCGGAGAGTATTCCTTCATAACGAGTTACTGCTTTCTGTGCAGCCACCCAGATTGGAAAGTCACTGGATAGGATGTCAACTCGTTTAAGGTCATCAAGCATTTCCTCGTCATAGGAGTAAGGTTTCAGGGAAAGGGACAATTCCTTAAGCCAGAGCATAAATTTATTCGCCAAAATTTCCGTATCTTGTTTCTGTGTGATGCTCTTGAAAACCTGTTACAGAGAAACAAAAAACATGTCAACCTAACAAGCATATATTTAGAAAAAGGAAATGCATTAATATATGACAAACATGATTCATAAAATCAATCACTTCTGGCAGTCACTGGATTGAAATCGAGCAAGTTTAAGGACCCTGCTTTAAGGTGACAACAAAATACTACAAATTGATCAGATATAAAACGATTTTTGTAGCAGAATATTTTAATTTGATGGGCTCGAGAAGGTTCTCTTGCTGAGGGAGATATTATAAATGATTTTGGGGATATATGTGGCTGAAATTTTGGGAACTACATTGAAAGAGTTTTGGAGATATAAACAGGGTTGTGCGTAAAGTCGTTAACCAAACGGAAAGAGAACTTTCAGAACGTGGGGAACAAGTTTTGGAAATAAAAGCAGACTTTTCTCGTTAAGAGGAAAGAGAAAAATTTCAAACCGTTCAGCACCTACTAATAGTACCAAGAATCATAACTATTTAGGAAGAAGCTAATCCATTGTCTTATGAACTCGAACAGGGGAAGGGCTTTATGAAAATCTAATTGTATATTAAGTCTTTGGTGTTAGAATCATAGGAAAGCAACAAAAATAGGCAATAAGGATAAGAATGAGATAAGGATGCAGTAGCAGAAACAAAATTACAATATCAATTCTTACTCAGGCCAATGAAAGGCAAAAGGTAGATGAATACAAATCCATTCTAAAGGCTCGTGTTACTCCGTGGACTAGGACTCTAGTTAGGAAACTATTAAGACCAATCCTAATTGTTGGCGTTCAATTACAAAATTACCTGTGTGTCGGATACAACACTGTTATATAGTAACGATTTAGTATCTCCAACCTTTCAACTAATATGAGAAATG
This sequence comes from Rehmannia glutinosa, assembly GCA_016081115.2. Classification (NCBI taxonomy): domain Eukaryota; kingdom Viridiplantae; phylum Streptophyta; class Magnoliopsida; order Lamiales; family Orobanchaceae; genus Rehmannia; species Rehmannia glutinosa. The sequence continues at coordinate 152,821,940 of CM071926.1, forward strand.
GCCTATAAGAAACACTCTAACTGTCATGTTTTCTTGCCTTGGTTAGTGATACAAATTCAGGCCTCATCTCTTCCCAAGTTTTCATTTTTTTAAAATCCCTTAAAAAGATGCTTTCTCCTTATTCCACCAAACATTACCTTCATCAGACTATGTAACACATCACATGCACCTCATAGTAGCTGAAGTAAATCTCATTATGTGCTCAAACATGAACAATTATACATGACCAATCAGCACGAATCTAAATCATCCAACTTAATCCCTCTGCTGATATGTTTTCCATTAAATTTATTGTAATGATAAACAGTTTGATCTTGCAATGGTTTATATGACTTTTTCGGATTACTGGCACTCTAGTTTGCAAGTGAAGTTGGCATCAATAGCTCCACAAGAGTCGAAGCAAGAATTTGTGGATGTTCAGGTCAAATGAAAAGGTAGGTTGAAACTGGGGTTCTTCATTGTTGTCCATTAGCTGTTCCAGCAGATCTTCACCAAAAAATGGCTGATGGCCTATCTTGAGATGCTTTCTAGTCTGTTCACTATTCTAATCTAATGATCCCAAACAAGTGAATCAAGAGAGTGGTGACATACCCAAAATCTTATATTTACTTCATAATTAAGCTCATAAGCAGCGAATCACTTGGTGATGTTACTGATGTAGGATAAAGTACAACAGAAGAGAAACTATTTCAATGTGTTAGCAACTAACTGAAAGAAAATTTGCACAGACACAAGTAAGCAAAAGAGACATGTCCGTACAAAAACATCATCTACTTGAAGTTTGGAAATCCAAATGCTAATATAATGAGAAATATTGCAAACTATACAGCAGCCCAATACATACCATGCTTACACAAAATTAAACAGGCCAATGAATAAAAGGAAGAATCATGTTCATTCATAGCTAAATTTCTTGAAGATTTTAAAATGCGGGCAAAAGAACTAGATAATTATAGTAATCTCATTAGAAAAAGACTGACAGAGAAGGAGCTCAAAATTTTAATATAACTGCAAAAGGAGATATGACAAAATATTACTAAAAAACTCCAGCACAGTACCTAGTATTAATAATCTACTATCATATGTAAAGGAATCCGCCACACTGCACGCTGCAAATGAAAGAATATTTGCCACTCAAAGGCAATATCGAAACACGCATCTTTACTAAAGTATTTTGTAAGTCCATCAGTGTATGTTCAACGATCTATAAGTATTTTGGGCACCATATTTCTTGTGGTTGTCCTGTGTTGATAATACCAGCCAATCGGGCATTTGTATCTGATAATAACTTTGTGCAAGCAATTTCTCTTGCATGTTATCCCTTCAGTTGGCATAATATATCTTTTAATACTCTAAAAACAAAATTGACTTCCAGACTTTATCGCAATCCAGTAGGAGAACTCAATATGATATCCTTATTAGAGAACACTCAAGATTGCACCTAATTAGGTGCTCATACTTACAAAACCTAACCAAGCACTGGCTGATATTAAAAAAAATGAAAGAACAAGAAACACTTTTTCATTGGGACCTATACATAAAGACTTATATACAGTATAAACAAAACTAAAATCATAAGTTACGACGATTACCTCATTTAACCAGACACCAACTCTCCCCAACGGTTTGGCGATCAGGAAGAAAATCTTTTGCAGCAACTTTGACTGTAAGTAATCCAATTTTTCAGCAATTAGCAAGCCTTTCTGCCTCTCAGTTGCATATCCCCGCCTGCAAATAAAAAATGATCATGTGTGGAGAGTGAATGACCTGTCAAAAATCCATCAAGCAACGTCTATAGAAAATGAGTCTGACATGAGAAACGAGAACAAATGAACAGAAAAAGGAAATGAATTCTCACTAGACAGCATTTAAAGGGACCAAATTGAAAAATAATAGTAAAAAGGATATAGTTGGGTAATTTATAAAGTTCAGATTCACTACTCTTGCTGTGAAAAAAGTAAGACATTGTTTTATTATGATCTTCAGAACTGTATGGAAGTTATTGGAAAATAAAATTATCTTGTTTTACTTGAAAACATAGAAGAAGACTTCAGATTCAAATTACTATTGCTTCAGTCCATGTAGAGTTGGAAGATATAAAAACTACCCTATGTATTTTTCTTAGCATGAAAGATCTTGTTTCCTCATTCCTCGGGCTAGTAGTTTCCTTGTCTATGGAATAATTAAATTCTCTAACGTGTATAAAAATGTGGAGAACACATAGTACGTAAGTTTCAAAAGTCGTGTGATTGTGGGCATACAAAATGATAAGATCACGTGAACCAGTTTGGGACATTCACTAGGTTTCAATGATGCACCCACCTGGTACTCATTTACCTGAATATAATAGCACTGGACTCAGATGCTCTTTTCCAGTCAACATAAATTGGCAATGTAAGTAGATAATCAGTATTTAGTGCTGATGTCAACACCAAATCCCTTGGAGACAACTCTTCAAACTCGGCATTATGGAGCAGTTTCATGAAAGCACGTTGAAAACGGCTCGGGATGGAAACACTGCATACAACTTAAATGATAAGCAAACTATGGTTGAAACATGATAATGATTAATGAAGATAGGTGAATTAGAAAACAATTAGATTTCGTAATGACGGTTATGATATATAAAAAACACAAACATCTTAAGCAGCATAAAAAAACTCATTCATTGCCAGCAAAACAACAAAGGTAAATGTGATATGTTAGAGATAACAGAGAAAAAGAAAACTTTTATTAGAGCAGACAACTGTAGGAAGTACTTCTAAGTTCTATCCATACATAAATATGGAAGATGCAACCTAAAAGCATAGAACTATAATTTGTTTCTATGATCAACTTCACAAATTAACAACAATGTGCATTCAATTTGCTAAGAAGAAAAAAAAGCTATATATAAAACTGGGTCACAACCAGAATAAAGGTATTGATGGAGGTCATGGTGCTCTGTCATTAAATCCATCTAGACATCATTACAAATCCTTAGAGCTGGAGTATTGGTCATTACTTCAGTTGCCATGTTGAATGGTCAAACTCACGGTTTGTGTAGATTAAGTGAAGACAAAAATTCATAGCAACATATTTTATGCCTTTAACCATACATGGATAACTGCAGATTTGCAACTAAGTGTACCAGTACACACATTTCTATATTTGTTTACCATTTCTATATGGATCGATGAGTCTCTTGGATAAGGATGGACTTTTTGCCTGCAAGTTTTAATAGAGAAAGGTTATACATCTGTTTTGAGACTTTTAGTACATTTTTGGACAAATTGGAAGAGGTTCATTGGGCACTAAAATATCCAATAATCCAACTTTTGTTATGTCAGTGGTGTACAATCACACTACCATAGCATTCGAATATGAAGGATTTTAGGAATGTATTTTGGGCTTAATATGTCATATAGAAGAGTTTAGGAGTGCACTTTGGGCATGTTATTTCTGAAATGGAAAGATATTCATTTTCATGATGTATGTTCCTAACTTACCACCAAAAAATATTTAGTAATTAGTATAAGTTTCTCTAGTAAATAAATACTGCACGAAAGATACCTGGGACTCTTGATAGGATTTCTCTTTGCAGCTTGCAATGATAAATCCATAAGTAGTTTCAAATCCAGGGTAAAATTGGAGTTCAATATCTCAGGGTCAGCCTCATCCTCCTGTTCTTTCTCTATGTTATTGTTTTTCAGGGTGTTATTCACGAAAGCACCTGACGCCTCATCAGCCACAGCTTTTCTTTCCATGGATGGAAAACCATCAATACCGACTGTCTCGTTCTTTGTGGAAAGAGTAAGATCAAAGTCAGCTCTCATTTCCTCTAAAATGGTTTTGTGTTCAGCGTGAAGAATCGAATCCAAGCATCTGCCAATGAGATAATTTTAAGATACATTCATCGTTTAGGAATCGAATCTACGCAATATCAACACAATCAATCAGAACCAACCCTGAGCTTCACATGCATGCTTATAAGATGATTGACTCATATCTATTAGATCACTATCACTATTAGCGATTGCAATTTACACTACAATAATAAGTAGTACATAAATAAATGCCAAAAACACAACAGAAGTAGAGGCGCAATTACTGTGAAAGAGAAAGGAATTGACGGGCCTCCTCTTGTGAGGGGAACATCTCGGAGATAATGGCATCCAATAATCCCGACTTGGAAACTGAGATGTATCTCTGCCTCGGGACCTGAATTCCAGAGCGTGAATCTGCTGCTCTAGTACCAATACGCTTATCCTCATCTGTTGTGGTTGCCGAAGGCGGTGGCGGCGGCGGCGGCTTAATTTGAGACGGAAGTGCTTCCTGCACGGAGGCGGAGCTCGAGCAGCAAATGATGCGAGCAGGAGCACCACGACAATGATAATTTGAAGAAGAAGAAGAAGATGATGATGTCGGCGACGATAGAGCGCAAAAGAAGCGCAGAGACTGCAAAGAAACTGACATCAGAGGGCAATTTAACGGTAAATGTGTTTGTATCGATTAAGCTCTGGCCATGGCTATTTTTTAATTTTTATTTGATTTATGAGAGAGCTAATAAGAGTCGAGAGTAATTTCCACCCCACAAGTCAGATTTCAGTTTGGTTCTTTTCTATCCCCTACCACTCTGTTACAGTAAGTATCCCAAACATACTTTTTTTTTCCCACCTAAATTTAACGCGGGAGAATATATATCATTTAGTGCTGGAGAATGTTTTATCATATATTCATTTACAATGGAATACCTAAAATATGATTTTGGAGCTAAGGATCCAGAGGGATTTGAAATTTTAAGGATTTCAAATGAATGAATTTCAAACTCATTCGATGTGATATTCATTTTTTGTTTGGATAGCGTGGATTTGTGGAGGGATTTCAAATTCATTGTAAATTTTAATAAAAAATTTTAAAAGATCTATTCATTCTCTTATTGACATTTAATAAATAAAAATAAAATATATAATCTTATTTTTTATAAATAATATCAGTTTTATACACTAATAAAAATATGAAATATATAACTTTTATTATGTGTGAATATTTGTGGGAGAATATTGTGTGTGAATAGTGAGAGAGACAGAGAGTGTGTGTGTGTGTGTGAGTGTGCGTGTGTATGTGTAAATGTGTGTGTAGTATGTGTATAGTGTGTATAAATGTGTGCATGATGTGTGTAAATGCGTGTAGAGTGTGCAGTGTGTGTAATGTGTGTAAATTGCAAGTGAGCATGAAGGAGAAAAATGAATGGATTTCAAATGACTAGGTTTTGGGAGGGATTTGAAATCTTTTGAAAATGAACTAAAACTTAAAGAGGGATTTGAAATCCGTTGATTTGGATTTATATATAATGATATGGATTTAGCTAAGAATTTTTAGGGTCCATTTGGATGGAAGGATTTGAAATTCCAAGGGATTTCAAATGAATGGATTTCAAACTCCTTAGATTTGAAATCTACCTCTTGTTTGGATGATGTGGATTTGTGTAGGAATTTCAAATCCCTCATAAATTTTGATAAAAAAAAAATTAAAAGCTCTACTCATTTTCTTAATTGACATTTAATAAATAAAAATAAAAATGTAATCTTATTATTTTATAAATAATTATAATTTTATACACTAATAAAAATATGAAATATATAACTTTTATTATGTGCGAATATTTGTGTGTGAAGATAGTGTGGTGTGAATTGAGTGAGAGATAGTATGCATGAGTGTGTAGTGTGTGTAAGTGTGTGCAGTGTGTGTAAATATGTGTAGTGTATGTAGATGTGTGCAGTGTGTGTAAGTGTGTAAATGTGTGCAGTGTATGTAAATATGTGCAGTGTGTAAATTGCAAGTGAGCATGAAGGGGAAAAAAATGGATTTCAAATGACTAGGTTTTGGGAGGAATTTGATATCTTTTGAAAATGAACTAAAACTTAAAGAGGGATTTGAAATCCATTGATTTGGATTATAAGCCAAACAAGGGTGTGGGATCTGGAAAAGGAGGGACCATTTTTTGTGCCTATTATATGCAACAACATCCCCCTGCATTTCGATGTGCTATGCGCGGGTCGGGGAAGGGGTTGAGCCATTTTTAGGCCTATTATACACAACATTCCCCTCCATTTTGGTGCACAAAGTTTCGCTATGTATGGAGTCCGGAAAGGGATCGGGCCATCTTTGGGCCTATTATACACAACTTTACCCTGCATCTCTGCAAGAGGTTGTTTCCACAATTCGAACCCGTGACTGACAGTAAATTCGTCGTTTCTCCGAAGCTCGCCCTAAAAATTTGTTAGTGCAAGATGACCGAGCAAAATTGGAAGTTGATGAATTGAAAATTTGTTAATGCATTAGGTTTATATGTTTTAGAGCATTTATTAATATCACTATTTATTATAATTGATAATCTGAAGGCATAAGTTTTCAATTTGAAGACCTAAATAAGTCATAAGTGTGCACAACGAAAATTTTCTAGCATCATATAGAAACATTTATTGGTGCTTTATGAACCAATAAAAGGACACGTATAGTATCAAAACAAATTACAAGTGTAAAAACCCTTTCTCTCTCTTTTTTTTTCCTCCTTCTTCTCTCTACAAACGCTAAAACTTAAACCCTTCCCTCCCTCCCCCTTCCCAGCCGCCACCCCTTCCCCTCCCCTCCCTTCTCCTCCTCCTCCTCCTCCTCCCCTTATCCCCTCCCCTCCCCAACCATGTTTTATGGTGGAAGCCAATGAAGGCATATTTCTTGTGTTATCCGGAGGTGATCGGATTTTCCGATCGAGAGTGGAGGCAAGTCGGAGGTCGGAGCTACAAAGAGGAGAGTTGGAGCCGGGTAGGTGATGGGCTGCTGATTGAAGATCGGGTGGGGAGAGACATTTTCTGCTTTTTTCGATTTTTACGTATTTTTTTTTTTTTTTTTAGTCTTTATTTTACCGGTTGATTTGCGAATCTCGTAGGCGGTCAGTAATTTCTGTATTGCGGTGCGTGATGTAGCTCGTGCCCGGATTTGTTCGAGTTGGGTAGTCTCCCTTGAGAGTGCCTTAGTCCTCCTTTCGGAGGTGGTTTAGTTTCCTTGTTTTGTGTTTTTAGTTGTTTTTTGTTTTGCTCCTCGATTTACGATAGTTATACCTCTCGTCACGGAGTTCCCTTCGACATGTATCAATGTATGTATGTTTAAGGTGGCCATTTTGCCAGTTAGCGTGTAAGTTTTGTTGAGTTATGAATATATTTCTATCGTTTGGAAAAAAAAAAAAAAAAAAAAAGTATCAAAACAAATTAAACTCAATATAGAAGCACTTTAAGCATCCAAAAAAAAAATGTTATTATATTTGAAGTATATATAATATAGGGAGGCACTTTAAGCAGTTGCTTGCATGGAGCAAACTTTATGGATTTGGTAGGTCGCCCACTCCATTGTGTCGCTGTAAAGGATTCAGTTAGATTATGGATTCAAAATCTACAAGTTTAGTTTAATTATTATTAGGGATAATTACATAAGAGTCCTTGAGGTTCCGGCTAATTACAAAAAATTCCATAAGTTTTTGAAGATTACAAAGAACTCTCTTAAAATTTGATTTCACCTTATATTTTTCCCATTCATAAGCAAGAGTCATATTAAAAGGCCACATGATATTTGTAGAAATGTTACAATTACCCCTTAAACTTAAGACATAATCAATTGTAGGGAGGTTTTTTGGTAATTTTGAAATTCTCTAGATTTTTTTATAATTAGCCCAAACCTCAGGGGAGTTTATGTAATTATCCCTAATAAATAATTAGGGATAATTACAAAATTTCCCGAGATTTGGGCTAATAACCAATAAATGCAAAGATGTTTCAAAATTATAAAAATCCTCATGGGTTTGATTATGACTTAAATTTAAGGAATAAGCGTAATATTTCTATAAAAATGAGAGTTTTTGAAATATATTTTACTTATAGAGGGAAAAATGTGAGATTTTAATCAAACTTTAAGGGTAATTTTTTTAATTATCAAAAACTTCTTGGATTTTTGTAATTAGCTCAAACCTCAAGGATCTTTTTTAATAATCCCTTATTATTATTATTATTATTATAATAAAATAAGTCAGAGCTTTGCTGAATACGAATTAATTAAAGAAAAGGGATAAGATGAAGCTTCATAGTTCATACGTATATGAGCATAGCCAATAAGCCAAACCCACCCCCACCAAACCGGCAAACCCCTAATATTTCACTTCCATATCCTATACTACCATCTTTTTTTTTTTTTTTTTTTTCCTTTTTTTTTTGACAAAAGACTACCATTTTATTTTAAGCCTGCAACAGTTACAAACAGAGTACACAAGGAAGAAGAGCGAAAGAAAACCAATGAGCAATCTTCATTAACTTATCTTCTTTCGCAACTCCACATCAATGGCGTACAATACTCGAGCAGATGCACCTATATTTCCAATTTATGAATCTGTTTCTCCAGGTACTCATCATTCTCTCTTTTTTTCTGTTCCCATCTTTAATTCGAATTTTCAAATTAGAAATGCTCCAATTTTTCCGATTTAAAATGCTTCGGATATGATTCGTCCATATATGTATGTATGTGTGTGTGTGTATGTATTCACGATGTACTAATGAGGGATTGCTGAAGTAGGAAGAAGTGGAAAAGCAGGTAAAGGTACAAACCAGAGATTATTGACAGCACTTATTGCTGCTTCCTCTGCGCTCGGATTAATCAGCATTTTGTTTATTTTCTATATTTATTATTACCGCAAGAAATCCCAGGACACAAATAATGACCATAGATTCAGGTACTCACTCAGAGCTCTTAATTATTTATGCTCAAATTTTCATTAGTTATGCCTAATTATGACTAATTAAGCTGCCATCGTCCTTGTGTTGGTGATTTCAGTTGTTCCAATACTAATTGTTCTAAAAGAGATCATCCGCGAGTATTTTAATGGAGTACAAGACCTTAGAATTAGCCACAGATAATTTTGGAGATAGTAACATTTTGGGTGCTGGAGGATTTGGATGTGTATACAAAGGCAAGCTGGATGGGGATTTTTGTGTTGCTGTCAAGAGACTAAGTATAGATGCCATAACAGAATTTCAGGTGCCATTATTCGTCTACTTAAGCCTGCGTTACTGTTTCATATATGATCGATCGATCTTGTTTAGTTACTTTGGAACTTGATCTTGGAAATTGCAGACCGAAGTAGATATATTGAGTAAAATTCAGCATCCAAACATAATTACTTTGTTGGGGTACAGCATTCATGCTGAATCAAGGCTTCTTGTTTATGAACTGATGCAGTATGGATCATTAGAAACTCAATTACATGGTAAAAAATACTTGAGTATTTGTTTTCTTACGATAAGGCCAGGGAAGATGGAAATCGATTACGACTAATGCAGATTTTTGTTTTTAGGAGTTTCAAGGGGATCGGCATTAACATGGCATTTACGGATGAAAATTGCCCTTGATGTTGCAAGGTGAGTACTGAGTAAATGGTAGCAGACATCACCATGTGGATATTGAATGTTTATTATTGATGATGGATATTAACATAATTGCAACTGTTGACCAGAGGATTAGAATATTTGCATGAGCACTGCCATCCACCAGTAATTCATAGAGATCTGAAATCATCTAATATTCTTCTGGATTCCAACTTCAATGCCAAGGTTAAAAAAATTATTAATCTGTAACTACTATTATACTATTTATACTATTATTAATCTATTTTAATTCATTTAAGTCAATATTCGACTCAGCTTTCAGATTTTGGGCTTGCTGTACTGGATGGACCTCGGAACAAAAACAATATCAAGCCTTCAGGAACCCTGGGTTATGTAGCTCCTGAATATCTGTTAGATGGTGAGGACCTATATAACTTTATTGGGAAATTGTAAAGTTGGTCCGGTAACTTGGCCTCTTTAGACTTTTGGTCCGCTAAGTTGTTAAAGTTTAGTTTTAGTTCAATCACTTCAAAAATTTGGGATAGTTAGTCCGATATTATCCGTGAAAACTTTTAATGCTGATTTGGACCGGAATGTTGATGACATGACAACAAAAATTGGGGATTTTTTTCAAGTTGTAAGGGAAATTGCTACATGTTCGTTGACTGTATATTTAAGTTTGAGAAAAAAAAATTAAAAATGACAAGTGAGCAAAATTTAAAAATCGAATTTCGATGATGGGTCCCCAATAACTTGGCTAGATCCCCTCCAATGCTTACTAATCATTTTTGCTTAACTTTTTATATTTTCTGTCAAACTTTTATATACAATCAGCGAAACACGTGACATTTTCCCTCCAAATTGAAAATACTCAATTTGTTGTCCATGTCATCAACATGCAAAAATCGGATTAAATATCCCGAATTTCTTAAAGTTATTGAACGAAGATCAAACTTTGACAACTTAGCGGGCCAAAAGTTTTAAGAGGACAAATTACTGGACCAATTTTAAAATTTTCCCATAACTTTCTCGTTTTCTTTTATCATTGTAGAGTGCTAATAATTTATAATTGTCGTGTTCACCAATAATAGGTAAATTAACAGATAAAAGTGATGTATATGCATTTGGAGTAGTACTGCTGGAGCTTCTACTGGGAAGAAAGCCTATGGAGAAACTAGGACCAGCTCAGTGCCACCAGTCTATAGTCACATGGGTACAGCAATATGTTCATCTAATTATCTCCTCCTCAAATGTCCATAAGCTGTGCTCTTTAATTGTTGTGCTCAACCAATATTCAATACAATGCAGGCCATGCCTCAGCTCACCGATAGAACGAAGCTTCCTAACATCGTGGATCCCGTGATCAGCAACTCTATGGATTTGAAACACTTGTACCAGGTTAATGTCCTTAAACCAAAGGTTTTTTTCTGCTATTATGTAGGCAAACCTTGGACAGAATGTTTGAAGTTGGCATCTGCAAATATACATGTTTCAGATTGTGTTAAGCTTGCTAATAATGTTAGGTAGAGGGATCTTATTCTTATCTGCTGTTTCCTCAACTAATTAACGTCTATTTAATTTTTTTCGTTAGGTTGCTGCTGTGGCAGTGTTATGTGTACAACCAGAACCAAGCTATCGCCCGTTAATAACAGATATTTTGCATTCTCTTGTGCCCCTTGTCCCTGTTGAGCTTGGCGGGACGCTCAGAAATGCGAAAACCGTGCCCGTTGTAGCTACAAATACAATACCTCCTGAAAGCTAGTGCATTTTTCACAAGTTAAAACCTCTCTAATTTGTTGTATTATAATGCATCCACGGATTATGTATGAGTAGTAAGAACTACTTGGTTCGCGCCCAACATACTTTAGTTATTCTCAAAGTTGAGTTGTTTTGGTGGTGAAATTATATTGGTGCGGTTAAATCTGCATTTTTCAACTTTGCATTACATTTTCAAAGATTGATCACATATGTAAGCTGAAGCCACTGTAATATCATTGTGTTTTTGCGAAATACTTTGAGATGCAGCACATTTCTATCATTCTGTAATTGGAACGGTTATGTTCAGAATGCACCCACAGGTGCATTCCTTCCTGACTCCAATTTCATAAACTTTTTTAGCCAAATAAAATAAGGCCATGTTAGTGTAATTTCATGATTTAAATTACACTAACATGGTCTCATATCATGAAGATCGTGTGTTTACACTTCGTGTACTATTTCATGATCATTAGAACATATTAAAAAAAAAAAAATGCTGCAATTTCGAATTATCTTCTGTTTATTTTCCAAATGCCACCATTTATACGAAACGACAACGTCATATAGCGCCACATTTGAATGACGGGTCTTGAAAAATTAATCTTCTCTATCATTCACGAATACATTCTCCATATTTGCGTGTCAATTACTGGTATCCATCTTCCAACAATTTCACGAATTGGGTTTTAAAATTCACACTCGCTCTCGAACACCTCACCGAATAGTTTGGTAACTGAGCAAAAGGATAAAGCTCATTTGCATTCACCCACCGGAGAGAACAATTTATAAATATTGAATGTGCTATTTCATAAAATTCCAAATCTTTATTCTTAACTCGAATTCCCATTAAAAAATAAACTAGGACGTTGTTCCAAAAATTCATAACCATGTCCAATTGCAAAATCATACTTAAATCAATAGCAAACACTAACCATGATATGCTATAATTAGGCCGGCGATGACACAGCCTCAATGGCACTGCCCAATGGCCAAGCAGCTTCAACTAGAGAATCTTGATATTTCACTTTTTTCACCAAAGTAATCTCTTGCCATGGATCAAGCCCTGCCAAAAACACACACACACAGTAGTAATAACATGGTTTTTATTAGAGCGCCACAGCTAAACAATTGCGGTCAAAAAAATTATCTGGTTACTCACCAAACCCATCAACAAGCAAGGTAAATTGATAAACGAGGTCCATGCACAAGTAAGGCAGGTTATCTGGTTCCACACGAGGATATATTGACCTGGCATCCTCGAGACGAGTTTCACAAGCACGTTTAGCTGCATCCTCAAAATCAGCTGGGTGAACTTTTGCAACAGCCAAGCTTGGATCAATAAAACCAGCCTATACATGAAAATGCCAAAAGTTACTGATATCGTGGCAAGAAGAAGGGTTCCCAGTTAGTAAAAGGGAAAATTACCAAAAAAGAAAAAAAACTGAGGTTCAGTCTAATTACAAAAAACTCTAGAGGTTTTTTAAAATTGCAAAAAACCATTGAGGTTTGATTTTGTCTTACATTTTCCCACTTCATAAGAAAAACTGAGGGGGTATTTTGTAATTTTGAAACATCTCTGGATTTTTTTTTGTAATTAAACTAATTCCTAGGTTTTTTTTTTTTTTGTAATTATCCCTTAGTAAATGTACTGCAAAAAATGTTTCGAGCATCTAAAGGAAAAATTAAAAATTTACCTCAGCAGCTCTATCGAAAAAGAATGAAGCAACAAACAAATTCTTTTGGCCATCCCCTCCACCCCCATTCCACACGCCCCCAAATGTACATTTCATGTGAGTACATGATGATTCATTGACTTTCAGAGCCTTAATAGCTGTTTCTCTACACTTACTGAGGCTGGAACCTGACGGTAATGCCGAAGCTTTAAATACTGCTTGGCCATATTTGTAAGAACCTATAAAATAAATATATCAGAATTTCCTCAACGAAAGAAAAGACAAAATTATCTCTCTTCCATATGTTATGCTACAAAGCTATGGGATAAAAGCTTGACTTATACCTTAGCTTGTGTTTCTTTTCTAATAAATTTCGAAGAAAAAACTTCCAAACAATATTTGTTACTCAATGTAATATTTGCATGTCATCCGGGACACAAGCAATTAGCATGATTGGGCAACTTCACTTTTCATTAATTATGCATATTGGTTAAAAGAGAGCAGAACCACATAAAATTAGCTGGTTTAGAATAGCACGGGTTTCAAAAGAAATTACAACAGAAAATATTGATGCAAAAAAAAAATTAAAAAAAAAAGAAGAATAAGACTATAAATAAAAATGACCCAGCTTTGGGATCAACCATTGCTATTATATTTCCCTCATTGACAAGAGAACCTGATTCTATTGCCTACTGCATGACTGCTGCATTTCCATCTATAACTAGTTAAAATTTCATTGGAAAGGGGAAGTCAAAGGAAAAGCGGCAAGGGAGGGTGTGTGTGTGTGTGTGTGTTGAGAAAGTAATGCAGCATTTGACAAAGCAAATTTGTACCCACCATCATAACCCGCCAATATACATGGATTGCCAACCGTTATCAACCTTTAAAATCTCAGCTCGAGCAGCCAGTAAACCGTAGCGCAGGTAACTGAAAGTAAGAAACATTGGCCGCATAAAAAAAAGCCACCATCATTCAAAAGATATGCAAAAAGAAAATGCAAAAAAAAAGGAAAAATAGGAAAATTCAAAACAAAAGGCAATATATTTATTACAGTCAGAATAAATAGCATGCAGGGGAGCTGAGATGTAACAACACTAAGGACAAGAGACCTGTGAACATAGAGATGATATTTTCTTCCCTTGAGATACATTTGCTGCACATATGAGTCCTCTCCATCTGATAACTTTGGAGCTTTTGCAGCATCTGCCTCTGAGATAGCATACGCCATTTGTACAGAACCACCCCCAAGATCAACCACTCCAACAGTGCTAGAGTACTTTTTGCCCAAATTTCCCAATAGATAGTTAATGGTGACCTGTAAATATATTTCAATATCTGAATAAGTTCTTAGCCAGAATCTGGTGCGTAGATGAGAATCAATTTTGCTCTGTTAATTAAACATTTTTTGTGTGGCAGGCAGCCATAATATCTATTCCCACATAATACTTTTGCAAAACCTGAATGAACATTGCTGTCCGTTGCGTGTAGGATTATATAGTGACTATTCGATGGTTTTTATGTGCTACATTTCTTAAAACCAGTTTTCACATTGCATCTAATGTAGAACATTTACTACTTGGACCAGTCATAAACCCAACAATTTCCATTTGCTTTGGCTCCAGATCTCATTTTTCAATATGTGCAGAAGTATTAAAATGTTACTTATCTAACCTAACCAACCAAATATGAGTAAAACATTCTTCAGCCTAGTTGCTCTTGTCAGATATAGATTAAAGAGGTTGTCTTAGGAGTATTTAGATAAGAAGTTATCTTAGGAGTATTTAGATTATCACTCATTTAAGAAAGACAAAAGTTCATTAATGAAAGAAAGGATAAAAGTAGATTGTGTAGAAAGCACCTAATTAATACCAGGGCTTATCAGTTATCTATCCAAGAATCTTACAAATTCAAAATTGGCAGCATACTCATAAAGACATTTAAGAAATGAAGTCCAATGATACTCCTGACTAATCTCACTTCACGGACCCTTATTATTCTCTCTCCCCAAATTTCCCATATCAAGCAATGAGGAGCCACCTCCATATGCTCTCGTGTTACCTTAAAACGCCATTCCCCCAGCCAGTAGTTCAACCCTGGGTTAATATCAGCATGCACAAGATATTTTCCACTTCAGCATGCACAAGATATTTTTCCACTTAAATAGAGAAGGCTCCAGAAATCAGCAGACACCCTAGAGTAAATTAGTAACTTTCATCCTTCAGCCCCTTTTCACATCAAACATCAGGTAATACAACATAAATTCCTGTTCTGAGATTATCAAGCATGGGAATAACCACCGATGTTGCCGTAAGATCAACAGCAACCAACTAGACCAGATTGGTTCAAGCAACGCATCATAGCATTCAAAAGAGAAGCTATTTCTTCATTTTTATTTCCCTCTCAACCCTTGACCCACCAAGTCTTCACGTTTTCCATCCTAGAAGAATGAGAAGTTGTTTTCGGAGAAGAATTTCGAAGAAGAAGAAGAATTTCGTGTGCTCAGGATCCATTTATGCAACATCCAGAAAACTCCGCCAATTAAGTCTTTTACTGCATATATTTTCCTATATCCTTGCATTTTATCTTGTCTTTTGGGCATATGAACTGGTTACTGCTATTGCATTTCTTATAATTAGAACTTGAAGCTTACTACTCCATTATGCCTTGGATATTTAATCAATACACAGTCTCTATCTGATCTAATTCATAGGCCGGTGGCCTTATTCACTATAACCATAAAATCAGGATTCTGAAAATCATTCATGAACAATCGACATTCTTGTAAATTGAAAATGCAGAAAATCCATCAATAAATAGAGGAACACAAAGAAGTATATCTTAGCATACCCACTGATAAGCGCCTTCCTGATTTCCATCCAAAACAGTTACCCAGTCAGCCTTGGACTTAAGAGCGCTTTTATTCTTCAAAAAGTCCCTCACCTTTGCAAGGGTTTAGAGGTGTAACTATAGTGAATTCGAAGAAAGAAAATAAAAAAAAAAAAAAATTGTATATGAAATTTTGGAGCATGTAGTTACTGCTTGTAAAATCCTGTCAGATGTATCGCCTTCCAATTGCCTTAGACCAGCAGTAGCCTGTATGAACATCAGAAGTGTCATTCAGTTTGCACTGATGCAAGCAAATAAACAGAGACTTCTTTAAAAAATGACCAAAATTCCCTACCCCAACTCTGACTGGTGTGCTGTACCTCAGCTCCTGAGGGACTGCTGCTTCTGCTTTTTCAAGAAGATATGAGAGTGAATTCGCAGCAGCCGCGGGGTCCTTCGCATATCCACTCAGACCTGGTTTTCTCTACAAGATGAAAGTCAATCCAGAAACATAAAAGGATATACAGATAGATCAAAAGAATGTGGAAATGGGGCGACAAACACAGGCGGGGGGAGAGAGAGAGAGAGACTTATTGAGAAATTATAGACCCGGAAAAGTTCAATAAAGTTATTTGTAATCACCAATATATATTACGTTTAGTTGATTGAAATTGAGTCCCTGGTTAGCATAGTAAGCAAAAAGATGAAGTTCAAGCAACATGTCTGGTTATTCGTGTAGTTTGATAATAATTTGGATCATCATCCCTCTCCATCACCCTTTCCGTGTGTATATATATACTCAAAAGGCATTATTTGTATGTCATTATGTTTATCGACAATCTCACTAGGTATGGTTATGTTTTCTAATGACATAGAAGTATGAAGCCTTTGAAAAGTTCAAAAAGTCTAGAGTGCATATCTAAATATATAGTTCCTCCATAGAAAATATCACAACAATTTGCCAATTCCTAAAATCACCTTTCCTAATCCAATCATATTTAGCCCAACCCCAGCCAACCACCGAAAGATATATAGGCTTCTCCCCACTATCCACGAACAACAAACGGGAGGAATCTGCATGGATCTAAAGAAGACGTAATCACTAATCCCACGATCAATCCACACATAGCCTGGATCAATCATTTTACACTGAATTCAGGAGTGACAATGAAATCGCAAACACTGATAGAGTAAAACGAAAATGGCATACATACAGACAAGTAAATAGATTAAGATCGAAATTACCTGCAGAAAGAGCTCAAGATCTTGGCCCATGGGAACAAGATCAAGCTGCTGGTTGAAGCAGAAGACATGTACCCTACTGCCAGAGCTGCCAGCATCAAAGATGACCGCATAACGCTTAGACATGAAGTTGGGCGAGAACTGAGAGATGGAATCCGTAGAGGACCTCCCGGCATGAGAAAGAGCACAAAGGAGATGAGTAGGAGAGGGACCAAAACCAATAGTATGGCACCACGCCATCTCCGGATCTTGTCGGACAAGGACTCTTGCTGCCTGTTTCGCTTCAAAGTCTTCTCCATCTGAACTTGCTGCTGTGCATCTAAAAGTTCGGCAGCTGATGGAGATCGATATCGAATCTGGCCGTTCCCTCCTCCGGGCTTCAATGACTGTGTATCCTGTACTGGCTCCAGCTCTTCTTGATAGTTGATTTTCCCTTCAAATCACATCAAGGCCGTGATTTGACTCAATAGCTGAAGCTAAGCAACCAGAATTAAACCAAAATTTATTCTTTGCAAATTTACATATAAAGTAAAAAGACACTTATGCTCCCTAGTCTTGGCTCATAAACCATTCGACTCCTATTAATTGGATAGGAGGTGGTCATAGTATTGTTTTAGAAATACTCCTACTAATATCGAACAAACTTTGATGTATTCTTTTTCCAAATAACATACTAGAAATTTCATAAGAATAATCGAATATGCCATTTAAAGTGATTTTGATGTTTTTTACATATGCACTAATCTGTAAAAGAAATAGTATTGAGGTTTTACCCTGAACCCTATATGAATCAGAAGTAGAAATGCCACAGCTATATGCATCCAATTTAACTCACGGTTCTAACCACCAACAACCACATTATATCAAATAGCTTTAGGAATGTCATAAAAGTATATATCCGACTAGATCCAAATTTCCAAACCACCAACAACAACCACATATTATATCAAGCACAAGCAAAAATTCCATAACAATATCTCCAAAAGCTACACACAACCAATTTTCATGGAAATGCAAATAATTTATTCTAAGCATAACAAGACTTTTAATATTACTTGCATGCAATATTTAGTTGTATAAAAGAAAACTCACCTTCCAAATAGTCCTAATACAACTCAGTTCCCCTCGGTCCCTACAATAGAAATTTTAGTCTCAAAAATTCAAAAATACAAGAATTAGAAAAATAGGATAACATATGGATTATGAATGATTTTATTTAACTTTTTAGTGTTGATGACATGATGTTGTTTTCTAATATTATTGATTTTCTTTAGTTATTAGCAGTTTTCCAACATTTATCATATACTTCTAATTTTTATAAAATTGCCCAAGTTTCCATATGAAGTTGAAACCACAAAAAGAAATTAAACACATTTATAAGCCAAAATCAAACTTAAATCCAACTTGACATTTATGGTAATTCCAATATATTCCATATCTTGACAATCAAAAAAACAAAATAATAATTCAAATTAATATCTACAAAATATGGGGAAAACACTATAAAAATACTTCAGAAGCACAATAATATCAAAAACCCACAAATGTATTATATTAGTTTAAAAATATGAATAAATAGCAAATGCTGTATCTTAAGCAGTACGGACTTGGAAGTTCATAATAAATCATATAAAATCAAATTAGTGGCAATGAAGAGCTTGCAATCTTTCCTTTCAAATAAAATTTGGTCAAATTGGGTCGTAACTAGACTAGGGTTTCCGAAATGAGGTTTTTGAAAGAGAAAATGAGGAGATTGGTGAAATGTTTCTGTTGACAGCTCTTTGTAATGCGTATTCTTGTTCGAATCTGAAACTCTCGTGAGAATTCAGTGAAAGTTTTTTAGAGAAGAAATAAAGCAAGAGAGAGTGCATGGTTTTCTTCGCAGTGAGCTTCCCCTGCCCGATTGTAGCATATTTTGCTACCCAAGACCAATCTGATCCCCTCCGATAGCATATCTTGCAACCTGACACCCCACACCAATCCGATCGATCTCGTCGGACGCCAGATCGATCTGCATGGTATTCATTCCTAAATCCTATAGATCTCAATCAGTGCTTGTTTTTGCTCTGAAATTAGAAGCAATCTCACTGCAATAGTTCTATTTATGCATACAATTCACGCATTCTTTATAGTTCTCTGGTAATGCTATGTTGCATATCATTTTGAATCGGAACAAAATTCAGATTTCACGCATTCATTTTCATTGCAGAGTATAATTTGAAGAATTCGAAGACGTTACCGTTATAATATGCCTTATGCCGCCACCGGAAAGTTGGCCTTGGCCGATTGGGACGGGAGTTAGGGAGAGATTCTGGGTCTGAGACTGTGAGGGTGAGCTGGCTTGAGTGAAATGAAATCAAGGAGGAAATTGAAAAGCCCCCTTACCCGATAACGCCAATTCAATCGTCCCGTGGCGTGCACCCGTTTTTTGATTTTTTATTTATTAAGTAAAATTATAAACAGTCGGACAGATCGGGCATCGGCTTCGGGGTTTGGGGATCTGGTTAATGAGTTAATATCACGTAAAGCTTTGACGACTTTAATGATCTTTCTAAGAGAGATGAGGCCCAAGATGGAATTTGAAGGATCTTTTAATCAATCAGATTTTATAAACTTTGAGAAAATTCTATGGATTTCATCATGAATTTCACGATTTCATCAGATTCTAATTGAATAATGGAATTTTATTCTATAAATTATACAGATTTTAATAGATTTTAGTGGAATTTGTTGAATTATATAACAAAATATAAAGAAAATTGTACTTTTGGTCCCATAAGAAAATGAGTTAAGCAATTTTAGTCTCATGTATACTTTTTTGGTCCCAATAGAATTATCTTAGCATATTTAGTCTCATACAATTCAAAAGTTGTAATTTTAGTCCCAAAACTAACGGAAAACTTAATTCACCGTTAACTCGATTCATACGGGACCAAAAGTGCATATCCCAAAATTAATAAAAAAAAATGAAAAAATATTTGAAAATCTGAATAATTGTTTAATAATTCTGAAATTTTGTTTCAATAAATTTTAAAAATATTTGCAATTTACTAAAAAAACATTATAAACAATCCAAAATTATTCAAAAACCTAAAATTAAAAATATATAAAATCTGATAATTTTTTAAAAACTAAAAATAGTAAAAAATTCGAATTTATTATTAAAATCCAAATATTATAAAAATAAATTATGGGAATTGTTGAAAAAATCATAAATAATTTTTTTTAAATAATTTACATTTATTTAAAATGTTTAGAAATATTTTAAAAACCAAAATAAAAATTGAAAGCGCTTTTTAAAAATTTGAAAATTGTTTTAAAAAATTCTAGAAATTTTCTAAAATATCTATATTTTAATATCCCTATTTTGGAATAATTTTAATACTATTAAACAAGTTTTGAATTTTTAAAAAACAAATTTCAATATTTTATTTAATTTTAAGATTTTTTTATTTTAGTTTTGAAAAACAATCCTGTGTTTTTAACATTTTGGGATTCTATGAAGAAAAATCAGATTGTTTTGTAATATTGCTTCTATTTTTACTATTTTTTGGAATATTTCTTGAAGTTTATTTTCAATTAAAATTGGACAACACTTATGTCTCGTGTTGGACCGGACGCCTTATAAGGCAACCCATACCTGAAGATGTGTGTTGAAAAAAAAACGGATGAAGCAAAATAAATGAGCTCGGCCAGGTGCATGGGATGATGGATGACTGTATTGTTTTTATCTTGTCAATAGGTCCAACACGAGGTCGACGATCGGGCCGTCGCCGTCATTACGTCGGTCACCCTGTGTTAAAATGTGGTTTCTTTTCAAACGTTTATTTCTATGCGACCGATCGCCCTACCGTTTTGACAGCAAAATTCTAGCCGTTAACAACAGACAATTCTTCCTTAATTTGTGGGATTGATTTCTAACAGCTATATTCTTGATTTTAATTGCATTTTTCTGTAGATTTTCAATCCCCAAGAGGAGTCTATCCATGATCTATCATCTCCTATAAATAGAGGAAGTTTTGGAGCAACAATACAACCAATTGAGATACAACACAACAAGATACACTCAAAGCAAATATTTGTTCTTCCATTGTCTATATTCTTGTTGTAATGGCCTAAGGTCTTACACTTTCATATCTTGAGGTCTAGGCTTAATTCTTGATTACACTTGCACTCAAAATTGTATTGTTCATTATAGAGTTGTAATCTTGAATTTTTGTGGTCATCATTCAACACAAGATATCCTTGTGAGTGTTCTTGTGGTAAGAACACACTTGGGTGATCTAGGTGTTATTAAAATATTTCAATTTTTAAAAAGCGTTTTCTAAAAAAGCGCTTTCAATTTTATTTTGCATGGGCGGTCACGTAGGAGAAATTTTTATTTCAATTTGGCCTATAGGCCAATCCACGTAGGAGAAAACGACCGATGGGCCAAACCTAGACTTCTTTGGGCCGGTTTAATTATTAAGAGCCCCTTAAGCAATTAATATTAAATAAACATATATAAAATAAATTATTATTTAGATAATAAAATATCATTTTTGTCCCCAACAATAATCTTTATACATATAAGTCTATATTTATTTATGTAGGTTGTTGATATTAATAAAGCATATGTTCACTTATAAAATGACTAAACTAATAAGTTCTATATAATTACTTTCTTGTAGTATATTTTTAATAGAATCGGCAATACAATATATTCTTTTTTTCATGTATTTAAAAATTTAATGCCCCAAAGTTATTATTTAGATTATAATTTGCTGCAAACTAATCAGATATTGTAGAAAATAAAAAGGTAATTGTAGCCTGTAGGTTAGGATTTTGAATATGAATGTTATTCGAATATATTTTTAAATAAGAATAAAAATTATTTTTTGTAGTCGAACATTTAAAGAATACAAATAAGAATATTCTCTAATGAGTCGAATACGAATAGAATATCTTGATATTTGACTCAGTTTGAATTGTTTTAACCCTATCAATGGGTACATTTTGGACACAAAAACTATGAGGCCAACCTTGGCCCATCGGGCCAAATATGCCTAATTTTTTTGGGCTTAGAAAACCATGGCACAACCTAACTCAAATCTCATGCAAGTCGGACTGCATTTTACCAGCTATATTCTAATTAAAATTGAAAAGTAAATATTTTTACAAATATCATAATTTATTTTGAAACTCAATTTTAAGTTAGTTTTCAAGTAAGAAATGCTCACTTGAAATTATGTTTGACTAATCAATAATATATTTCATATAGATTTAAAAATGAGAAGATGAATGATTTCATAAAAAAATCTTATTGGCGCGTGGATTTAGATTTTCTAGCGTGTCAACTGTAAAATATGGGTCCCTTAGGTTAACAACTCTAGAAATGTGACTATGAGAATAAAATCTGTAAAACCTCATATTGCCAACTTGGTGGCAGGTCAGACTTAATGTTCGTTTTTGTATTGATATGGTCAGAAACTTTTATGCAATTAGGATGTGCACACACTATATATTTTTTGCACAATTAGGTAATCTAGGTATCGAATAATGAGTTAAAGTTGAAGTTGGAACTCTAATGATGTTGTTGAGAAACATAGATCATTCACTTGGTTTGAGCAACGACACTAGGTTAGTTTACAAAGCTTGGTGATAATCTTTTGGAGGCAAAGATTCTTTTAGAAAACGATGATAGTGAAAATGTAACACCCATGTATTTTTTTCCTTGTAATTTTTATTTTACTTTATTTTTATTAAAAAAAATTAATATTATTAATATATATATATATATGTATTTTATTTCAACAACCATTAGTGGGGGTATCAATATCATTAGTGCCATCACTCCATTTGCATTCATCATTATCCCTTTTCATATGTCATTATCATCCACTTTAGCCAACTCATGCCACTAACCCATGTTTTAATCAAACCCTCCTTCTCCTCAAAACATACGTATACTTCCATTCTCCAAAAGAAAAACTCTTGTTCTTTCATTCTTCTTAATTTTTCTAAAAAAAAACATTATACCTTCATACTCTAAAAAATTTGCTTACGTGAGCGAGCCTACACGGAATGGAAAGGAATTAGCGAGTGGATTTTAGGAGGCTTGATCCGTGTAATATATATATACACACACCAGTAAGTTTTCTTTTTTTTTTTTAATATAAATATTTTTACTAGATATATTAGTTTGAATGTGTAATTGGAAAGGAGTAGTAGGCTTGTTTGTCTAATAACAAAGAAGAAATGAATTAATTTGTGATAAATGTATTTACCATAGAATATGGAATTATACATGAGATATGAAAATTTATAATATGTCATGGAGCACATAGTGGAATAAATAATTATTTTAATATTTTGTGTAACAATATGTAATTATTTTAATATTTTGTGTAACAGTATGCAATTTATTTTAATAATTATTTTAATATTTTGTGTAACATTAGAGTTAGAAAGATAATTTAATTTTTAACTAATGATTAATTCAAACTACTGGACTTGGATTATATTTTGTGTAACAATATGTAATTAATGGGTTGTTAATTTAGTATGTGAGTGTGTATGAGAGACGTGTGTGTGTGTGTGATTTAGAGTGAGTGTCAAGATTATGTATGTGTGTTGTGTCTGTGAGTCTGTGTGTGTGTGTGTGTTTATGTATATAAAAAAAAATTGTGGATATGTATATGTAATGTTGTGTGTGTGCGTGAGTGAGTTTAAAGTTTTGTGTAAAATGTGTGTGTTTGTGTGTCAGTGTGTGTGGTTGTGTGTCTGTATGTGTGTCAGTAGTATGTGCGTGAGTTTTGTGTGTGTAAATTATCTATGGATGTGTGTGTGTGTGAATTGAAGAATGGAGTAGATATGGGGTAGGGACTAGAATAGAGTTTGGAACTTTGCAGTTTTAAACCTTTAACTTTTTGATAGAGTCATATTTCCCAAATTAAAGTTTCGGATTTTTTTAATTTTAGCCCAAAATTTTAATTAAACCCCTAACTCTTAATTAAACTTTTGGATTATATATTTTAACTCTACAAAGTATTCATTTAGACCAAAATCTCATATTGAATTTTATTTTCTTTCAATTAGCCCCAAAAACTAATTATATTTATAGTTAACTTTTACCTATTAAAAAGCCCCCGGGCTATTTTATAAGTATAGTATTTAATTAGAAGTTACTACTTAATCTCTTGGCCTAAATCATGTTAAATTTATATTGTAGGTGACGAAGAACCGTACAATTAGGACTTCTACTTTCAAGCTTTTTGTGCATCTACTTTATTTTTTGATTGAGGTAGGGATTCTTATCACATTTTATGTGTATAATTCATTGTCTTTGTTAAATGCTTGAAACCTGTTCAATTATGTGAATTACACATTTTAAATGTTTACATGATAATATATGCATAATTATGTGAATTATATGTTTTTGATTTGCTACATGATATGGTTAATTTTATAAATGACATGGTTTTCATTACAAATGTATGTTATGTATGTTTATACAATTGAAAAAAAAATATGGCATTCGTGCTTTATGGGAAATGAAAATTTTTGGCCTCGTACACGGAAAGGAAAATATGGCATTCGCTACGAGAAAGGAAAATATGGCATTCGTCTACGAGAAAGGAAAATTTTTGGCCTCGTGCCACGGAAAGGAAATTTTTTGGCCATGTGCCACGGGAAAGGAAAATATGGCATTCGTGCCACGGGAAAGGAAATTTTTGGCCACGTGCCACGGAAAAGGAAAATATGGCATTCGTGCCTACGGGAAAGGTTATGTGCTATCTGATTTATGCCAACGGGAAAGGTTATGTGTTATTCGGCTTATGCCAATGGGAAAGGTTATGCGTTAATTTATGTAATTGTGCACTTTTCGTATTTAGTTTGGACAATCTTTATCCCTACTGAGTATGTGATTACTCACCCCAAAATTCAAACTCTTTTCAGATTATGTGGACGGACGCGCAGACGTGGGGAAATAGCCGAAGATTTCATTTTTAATTATTACAATTTCAAGAATGAAGATTTCATTTTCACTTATTTCAAAAAAAAAAAACAAGATTTTATTTTCAATTATTTTAATTTCCAGAACTATGAACTCGTTTTAAATTTCGAACAATTGTGATGTACTATTTCTTTTCATTTATTCAAAGTGTTTGATTGGGTTTTTAATTTATACCCTATATTTATTTCGTAAGACTTAAAGTATTCTCATTATCGCTTCAGCTAAACTTTTCATTTATCTATTTATAAAAATAATAATAATACGTATTTTCTTTAAAATTAGTAACGCTATAAATGCACTTCAAAAGTGGGCGAATATGAAAAGTATAGTATCGGAAGCAGTCTACCTTCCCGTAGACTTGCAATATTTTGTTTATTCTTTAAAATATATATATATATATATACATATAGAAAAATGAAACGGCTACCCCTCTCCATCCCGTTCCATCCAACCAGGTAATATTTATTTAATTCTCGTATCATTAGAAATTGGGAAAGTATAACATGTTATGTGAATTATGAAAGTTTATATGGACTTTTATGTGACTTGTTAAAATTTTCACATGCGTTATGTGATTCGTTACATGATTAAAAATTTATTGTATGTCATGTTAGAGCGTAGAGAATGACGTAAAATAGTGAATTCATAATGGACCATAGAAGCACCATGATAAGGGTCTTTTTATGCATGTTTTATGTGTATATTTGAGTAGTATTCGAGTTATTTTATTGTTAGTTTTATAAATTTTTGATTGTACATAGTTCATATTACTCCGAGGTGCTTTTATTGATGTAGATTGACCATTTGGGGCTAATTTTGGTGAATTTCGGACCATGGATTCATGTCAAAACATACCAGGGAGTTTAAGGATGCAAAACGCTCGAAATTCCAAGCCAAACGCGTCATTTCGGGGCCTTTTGGTCCAACACGGGCAGGGGTGTCGGCAACACGGCCGTGTTCACGGAGCTAAAAACTCGATTTTTTCGCACAAAACAGCCTCCGACACGGCCAGGCCGTGTTCCCAACACTGGCCGTGTCGAGACACGGGCTTTGGCCGTGTTGGGGAGCACGCCATGTTTCCCGAGTCCCCTGTGTGATAGAAAGACGGCCGGCCGTTAGGCGGGCGACACGGGCGTGTCCGGACCTCTTTTTGCAACTTTTCTTTGCGGAATTTGGGGAAAACTCACCAACCAACCCATTTTGGCCACTTTTGTACACTTTTAACACCCTATTTTCTTTGAAACATGTCTCCATGTCTCTCCCTCATCACTTGAATACAAGAATTCACCAACCAACAAGGAAAATGGAGGCAATTGTTTAACAAAAGAGAGTACTATCAATGTATTGGTTGCCTATAAAAGCCAAGGGTTGAAGTTGGGAGAGGAATTCATTAGATATTCAGGAAATATTCATTGTATTCATTTCATTAAGTAGAATTGGGATCAAGGGGTCTTGGAGAAGAAAGCTTGGGGCAATATTGGAGAAGAAGGCTTGGAGCAACATCATCAATCAAGGAAGAAGTCCATTGAGGTTTTGAGAAAGATAAGTACACCATGTCTACAATGCTTAAATCTTCTTGTGTAATTTACTCTTTTGTCAAAATCATGAGTAGCTAAAATCTTAGTGTTTGAGTGTAATGAACTCTAGAATGGATTTGTGATTAAGGTTTGTATGTTTTTAATAAAATTCTCATGTCTTGTGTGATTCACTTATTTCATGCTTATCTCATTCGAGTTAATATTTCCGGTATATTGATTTGATATCTTTTCTTCATCGGGTAATCGAAAGATTTATGGTGAAAAAGAAATTGTATAAGTGAAAAGAGTTGCATGCAATCCTAGATATAGGACGACATAAATCTTCTGGATTAGGGTCAAACCTAATATGGGAATTCATAAATCGTTATAATGCAATCTTGGGGGTTTTAACTAGAAAGAGATTTCAGTTAATCAACTTGAGATTAGGAGTTTTTCGCCTTGAGAAAGGGATTAACTTAAATCGGGGAATTTCTACGGTCCACATAGCATGAGATTTTATTAAAAGAGGTTGGTTTTTGCTTAAGGGCTTATGGTTGAATCTTTTAACTTGTCAAATCACAAAAACATTCTAGGGATTTACATTCAAACACACTTCTATCTCTTGATTTCTTATTCTACAAATCTTCCTTCATTTTTACAATTTATAATTTGTTTTCCTTTTTCATCAAACAAAAACTCTGAAAATTGTTAGATTAAATAACAAAAAGACGGTAATTATTAGTACTTACAATCCTCGTGGGAATGACACTCTCGGACTCAATAATCTATACTATAAAACGATAGGTGCACTTGCTTACTACGGTTTTAAAGGTAGCTTTTGAGCCATCAAGTTTTTGGCGCCGTTGCGGGGATTGTAATATTAAGAACGCTTTATTTTTGTTAATTTAATCATTCTTTTTACCATTATCTTTCTTTTTATCTATCTTTGTAAGTCTTGGTTTATACTTATCCTCTTTATTTATCGCATTGCATACATGCCTACCGTCGTCGAGGGGAAGTGTGAAATCGCCCGATGAAGTAACACGGAGAAAGCATTAATACAGGACTACGAGGAGGATATAGACGAAATCAAAAATTTTGCCATGGCGGATGAACAAAGAACTATGTACGATTACGCCAAGCCATCCATGGATGGCACGACGTCAAGCATTGTAAGGCCGCTGTTGTCGCCAACAATTTTGAAATTAAACCCAACGTTATTCAAATGGTGCAACAACTTGTCCAATTTGACGGTCTACCGGATGAAGATCCCAATAATCACATCGCGAATTTTCTTGAAATTTGCGACACTTTCAAAATCAACGGGGTCTCCGATGATGCCATCCGCCACGCTTATTCCCATTCTCTCTTCGGGACGAGCAAAACAGTGGTTAAATACTTTTGCCAAAAAGGAACGATTACAACATGGAATATTATGGCGAAAAGTTCCTTTTGAAATATTTTCCACCGCCAAAATCGCACGATTGAGGAATGAAATCTCTTCATTCACTCAAGAATATGACGAGACC
The DNA here is from genome assembly GCA_016081115.2 of Rehmannia glutinosa. Lineage (NCBI taxonomy): Eukaryota > Viridiplantae > Streptophyta > Magnoliopsida > Lamiales > Orobanchaceae > Rehmannia > Rehmannia glutinosa. Next base: position 152,849,888 of record CM071926.1, read on the forward strand.
TTGACGACACTTGGGAGAGATTCAAAGAATTGTTGCGGAAATGCCCACACCATGGCCTACCTATTTGGATGCAAGTCCAAACATTTTATAATGGGCTACTTTGCAACAAGACAAATGATCGATCAATGTCGGGAACTCTTAATAACAAAACGCGGAAGCCGCTCAGGATTTGATTGAGGAATGGCCATGAACGGCTACCAATGGCAATCCATACGAGGTAAAACTAACAGTCGGTTGGTGTGTATAATGCGGATCACGGTGAAGTTACGCTCGCCGCGGTCGAAGCATTGACCCAAAAGATCGACGATCTAGCGGCTCCTAAACCACCACCACCGCATGTTTTATCTTGTGAAACTTGCGGAGGATTGCATAATCATCGGACCTGCCCACACACAATACCTCACCACTGAACATGCTAATTACGTTGGGAATCAAGGCGAAATTACCCAAGTAATCCTTACAAAGAACACATATAATCCCTGGGTGGCGACAACATCCTAATTTCGGTTGGGGAAATCAAGGCCAACCACGACCTAATCCCAATCCCGATCTACACACGTCTCCGGATTTCAGCCAAATCAAGGTAAGCTAACTTGGAAGATCTTATAACAAAGTTTGTGCAATCAACGGATACCCGATTCGGCGGTGGAAACATCCTTGAGAAATCAAGAGGCATCTATCCATAACTGAAAACCAAATAGGCGTTGCGAAGATGATTTCGAAAGGCCACAAGGTAGTTCTTAGGGTAATCATCGAGCCAAACCCAAGGGAGCACGTAAAGGCAATCACCATCGATTTTCCACATGAACATGATTATGCCAATGCCGCCATGCAGTAAATACGTGGAGGATGGCATGCCCAAAGAAAATCTCATGAAAAAGGAGGTTGCGAATACAAGCCCAAGATCCCTTACCAGGAGTCTAAGAAGAAGATAGAAGGGAGGACAAATTTGGTAAGTACCTTGATTCTTTCAAACAATTACATGCCAATAATCCATTTGTTGACCCTCATTCAAAGCATGTTAGTGATCTTAATGACATCATTCCTAGTGAAAATAAGCTTAATAAATTATCGAATGTGCGATTGAATGATAAATGTCCTTCCAATGAACTACCACAAAAATTTAATGATCCAGGAAGCTTTATTATCCCTTGCACAATTGATGGTTTACCTGTTGATAGGGCACTAGCCGACTTAGGAGCTAGTATCAACGTGATGTCTTATGAAACATTCAAGCATGCGGAATTAAGTGAACTTAAACCTATTAGGATGGACATTCAATTAGCCGATAAATCGATTAAACATGCTAGAGGTATTGTTAAAGATGTGCTAGTTAAGATTGATAAATTCATATTCCCGAGTTGATTTTATTATTCTTGACATGCATGATGATATAAGTTCCCTTAATTCTAGGGCGTCCCTTTTTGGCTACCGCTAAATCTCTCATTGATGTGCATGATGGAAAGCTTACTTTGAGTAGGGGGTGAACAAGTTATCTTTAAAATTCCTTTGAGAAATCCTATAAATGATACTTGTTTTCCTATAAACTTGATTGAGACAAGGATAAATGATTCTTTGCTTGATATGTCTTCTAATAAATCCTCGAAAGTATGTGATGTTCAATGTGCAAAAGTTTCCACGAGATAAATCCCATTTTGAGAATAACATGCGAGAAAAATAGGACCATGAAGGTCAATTGTTCAAAAATCGATATGGGTGGCGATGTTGTTCAAAGAGATAAATTTTTCATAAGTTCAAGGCTCCGCCCGATTAAATCTTCACATTTAGGTGAAATGGTCCAGCTATATGACGTTAAAGCGCTACCAGGAGGCAACCCGATGTTTGTGTGCAATTGTTTTCATTTATTTTTATTTTATTTTATTTTCTTTCAAAATAATCACAAATCCATAGAGTCATTTTCAAATCAAAAAAAAAAAAAAAAACTCTTGAGCTTCTTCTTGCTTGTTCTAATTGGGAATATTTGAGATTTCACGGTATTCGAGTTGTGTGTTGCTTAACTTTGATTAGGTATGAAGATGCCGTTGAAGGTCCCGTACCAAAACAACCCAATGGTCACTCAACACCAATTCCACTATTGTAGTAAGGTCATATTTTTCTTTTTTTTTTTCCACCTCTTTTATATCATTCTAATTTCTTTGTTTTTTTTTTTTTTTTTGAGTGTTTTGTGTGTGTTTGTCCATTTCTTTCTTTCACATTGAGGACAATGTGAATCATAAAGTTGGAGGTGGGTACAATAACATTTTCGGAATGCTTGTATGCTTGTTTGTGAGAGATATGATTTTTTTTTTAACAAATTGAATGTTTGCTAGTCAATAACTTAGCCCAATTATACCTACATTAACTTGTTAATTTGTGTTTTCATGTGAAGCAATTGATTGTCTAGGATAGATTGACGTGGATGCAGGCAAAATTTTGATGAGATTTCTAACACCATAAATACTTGATGTGTTAAGGCATATACGACGATACCTAGCGCTATGAACGCCCCGAGAACTCGTGATTTAGTAGTGGTTAACGAGTTGTTAAACCAAGCTTGCGAATAAAAAAAAAAAAGGAGAAAGAGAAAAATGAAAAAAAAAAAAAAAAAAGAAGAAGAAGAAGAAAAAAAAAACGGACCAATCGAGGTTATACTCTCTCATTTGTTGTTGCTTAGTAACTAGGAGCATTCATGAGCCCCATGTTGTTTGTTTTTTACGTAAAACGGCGACACGAATATGAGTATGGGAAACCACCCTAGGAGTGTTTGAACAGAAATTCAAAATATAAACCTAGTGGAAGCATGTCTCGAAAGGTCCCAAAAAAAAAAAAAAAAAAAAAGAGAAAAAAAAAAAAAAAAAAAGGAGAATGAATACTCCTTGACTTCTCATTCCAATAAAGTTCAAGTAGCTTGGTTATATGACTAGTAAGCTAACTACTATGATCCATTGAGTTCTTGTATTTTCATAGCATTATTGAATTGAAGTTGTTCATAACTATCAATATTTGTGGCGTGATGATTTCAAGTCTCAATAATGCTAATGATATTACGGTCTTTCTTTGACAATGATCGCTTTGCAAAATAATTTTTTTGAATGGTTAATTCGGGTTGAGAAGGCTAAGAACTTGACCGCTTGTGTTCAATGTGTTGAAAAAAAAAAAAAAAGAAAAAAATATTTTGTGTTGTGATTTATTGAATCCTCTTTTTGATATAATGTTTTGCTTGAGGACAAGCAAAGTTCAAAGTTGGAGGTGGTTTGATAATGGTCTTTTTATGCATGTTTTATGTGTATATTTGAGTAGTATTCGAGTTATTTTATTGTTAGTTTTATAAATTTTTGATTGTACATAGTTCATATTACTCGAGGTGCTTTTATTGATGTAGATTGACCATTTGGGGCTAATTTTGGTGAATTTCGGACCATGGATTCATGTCAAAACATACCGGGAGTTTAAGGATGCAAAACGCTCGAAATTCCAAGCCAAACGCGTCATTTCGGGGCCTTTTGGTCCAACACGGGCGGGGTGTCGGGCAACACGGCCGTGTTCACGGAGCTAAAAACTCGATTTTTCGCACAAAAAATGACCTCTCCGACACGCGGCCAGGCCGTGTTCCCCAACACGGCCGTGTCCAGAGACACGGCCTGGCCGTGTTGGGAGCACGACCATGTTTCCCCGAGTCCCTGTGTGATAGAAAAAGACGGCCCGGCCGTTCGGGGGCGACAGGCGTGTCCGGACCTCTTTTTGCAACTTTTCTTTGCGGAATTTGGGGAAAACTCACCAACCAACCCATTTTGGCCACTTTTGTACACTTTTAACACCCTATTTTTCTTTGAAACATGTCTCCATGTCTCCTCCTCATCACTTGAATACAAGAATTCACCAACCAACAAGGAAAATGGAGGCAATTGTTTAACAAAAGAGAGTACTATCAATGTATTGGTTGCCTATAAAAGCCAAGGGTTGAAGTTGGGAGAGGAATTCATTAGATATTCAGAAAATATTCATTGTATTCATTTCATTAAGTAGAATTGGGATCAAGGGTCTTGGAGAAGAAAGCTTGGGGCAATATTGGAGAAGAAGGCTTGGAGCAACATCATCAATCAAGGAAGAAGTCCATTGAGGTTTTGAGAAAGATAAGTACACCATGTCTACAATGCTAAAATCTTCTTGTGTAATTTACTCTTTTGTCAAAATCATGAGTAGCTAAAATCTTAGTGTTTGAGTGTAATGAACTCTAGAATGGATTTGTGATTAAGGTTTGTATGTTTTTAATAAAATTCTCATGTCTTGTGTGATTCACTTATTTCATGCTTATCTCATTCGAGTTAATATTTAGGTATATTGATTTGATATCTTTTCTTCATCTGTAATCGAAAGATTTATGGTGAAAAAAGAAATTGTATAAGTGAAAAGAGTTGCATGCAATCCTAGATATAGGACGACATAAATCTTCCGGATTAGGGTCAAACCTAATATGGGAATTCATAAATCGTTATAATGCAATCTTGGGGGTTTTAACTAGAAAGAGATTTGATTAATCAACTTGAGATTAGGAGTTTTTCGCCTTGAGAAAGGGATTAACTTAAATCGGGAATTTCTACGGTCCACATAGCATGAGATTTTATTAAAAGAGGTTGGTTTTTGCTTAAGGGCTTATGGTTGAATCTTTTAACTTGTCAAATCACAAAAACATTCTAGAGGATTTACATTCAAACACACTTCTATCTCTTGATTTCTTATTCTACAAATCTTCCTTCATTTTTACAATTTATAATTTGTTTTCCTTTTTCATCAAACAAAAACTCTGAAAATTGTTAGATTAAATAACAAAAAGACGGTAATTATTAGTACTTACAATCCTCGTGGGAATGACACTCGGTGACTCAATAATCTATACTATAAAACGATAGGTGCACTTGCCTACGGTTTTAAAGGTAGCTTTTGAGCCATCACACCACGTATATTTTTCTTATAAGATGTTATAGAGTTAATTTATGACTTAGTTTAGCTGACATTCAAAATATGCTAGAAAGTGACATATGTAGTACCATCTTTGCGAAATAGTTTAAACTTAGATATTTTATTTTTTGTAGATAATGCCGCAACGTAGAGACAATTCGAACTCATCACTTAACTCGAACCAAGGCCAGGAGATGCTTGCAATGCCCTATTGGCTAATCTCATAAATCACGCAAAAGCTACCCCAACAAAACACCTCACCACCTACACCGGGCCACCAAGTTGGTGGAAATGAGAATGCCCATATTCTCGGAGCAATTTCGATGGTTTCGTCCCTGAGACTTTCAATGGGCGTGATGGGCCTTTTCAGATTGAAGAGTGGTTACGTGCGATGGAGAGAATTTTTGCTCGTCTACCCAAAGACAGGATGCACAACAAATTTCATGTGCCACTTTTCAATTCACGCAGGATGATCTTTGATCATCGGTGGGAGGCATTTTGTCGTTCCGCATACAGAACAACTCAATGACATGACTGGACCGATTTCAAATGGGAAGTCATGCAACAATACTTTCCTCAATCGACAGACCGAAAGAGATGAATTTTTGAATCAAGCAAGGTGGCATGACGATCATCGAATATGAACGCAAATTTAACAAATTAGCAAGGTTTGCCACACACTTGGTGGACAGAGACGAAAATAGGACAAGGAGATTTTGAGAGGACTTCGACCGAGATTGGCAATGTATTGGCTTGTTTGGGTACAACAACTTATGAAGAACTCCTTTCACGAGCTCAAGAAGTGGCTTTCATGCAAATTGGACAGTCCAACTCGAAGACCGGGGATGTTTCAGGGGAAAAGAAAATGGAATGGGTGACTCAAGGAACGGGGCTGGTAATCGGGTAAAAGATCGGAATCAGGGCAAATGCTATTCGGTGGCACCGAAAGAGAAACCAACATGTGCATCATGCGGAAAGAATCATTTTGGGAATGTTTTTGGGGAAAGGAGTGTGTTTTCGGTGCCATCAACCAGGTCACAATGCTACATTTTGCACCACCTACACGACGACAAGAAGGAAAGGCACCGTTGGATGAGGCACTTGTCTACATGTTATGACGCAGTGAGGAAGCTCAACAGCTGGGAACTCTAAGGTATGCTACATGTTTCCGATATCATTGCTCTTGTCTATTTGATACTGGTGCTACACATTCCTTTATTTCTGTTGATTTCTATGCTAAAACCCAACTCAAGAGCTACACTATTAGTGACATGCTAGAAATAAGTCTCCCATCCGGAAAAACAATAAATCGATTTAGTGATTAACAAGGTGGAGTTGGATTTTGACGGGAAAGGTTTAGAAGCGGATTTGCATGTGATTAGGATGAAGGATTTTGATATCATCTTAGGGATGGATTTGAATAAGTACAAGGCTAACATAAAATGTCACGAGAGAGAAAAATAACTTTAAGACCCTTAAACGGAGATAAATTCACATTTTTCGGAGCAAGAGTAAGTGGTATGCCCCGAATGATATCAAGAATGAAGACAAGTCAAGATGTTGAAGAAAGGAAATTGTCGGGGTATCGGTGAATGTGATGGCCACTACTATCACCGAGAAAACCCTCATGGAAGTCTCGGTTATGCGTGACTATGCGGGGACGTCTTTCCGAAGATTTGCCGAGAGTACCTCCAAATCGACCAAGAGAGTTTACAATTGATTTGATTCCGTGAGCGCCCCTCGTATCGAGAGCACCATATAGAATGGCACCCAAGGAGCTTGGGGAACTAAAAGTTGTTTGCAAGAACTTACGGATATTGGTTTCATTCGACCTAGTGTGTCGCCTTCAGGGAGCGATTTTATTTGTAAGGAAGAAAAACGGACAATGAGAATGTGTATAGACTATAGGGAGTTGAATAAGCTCACTATAAAGAACAAATACCCTTTACCAAGGATTGAGGATCTTTTTGATCAATTGAATGGGGCAAGTGTATTTTCTAAGATCGATTTGAGGTCCGGATATCATCAACTAAAGGTTAAAGCGGAAGATATACACAAGACGGCTTTTAGAACCCGATATGGGCACTATGAGTTCACGGTGATGCCCTTTGGACTTAGTAATGCTCCGGCCAGCGTTTATGGATTTGATGAATCGAGTTTTTCATCCGTACTTGGATCAATTTGTGATTGTATTCATAGATGACATATTGGTGTACTCAAGGGATAGAGAACAACACGAGGAATACCTTGGCATAGTGTTGGAGACTCTCCGTCAAGAGAAATTATACGCAAAATTCAAGAAGTGTGAGTTTTGGCTCGTAGGGAGTAGTCTTATTGGGACATGTAGTTACAACGAATGGTATTGAAGTCGACCAGTAAAAGTTGAAGTTGTGGAAAAATGGTTGGCTCCTACGAATGTCAATGAAATACGTAGCTTCTTGGGCCTTGCAGGATATTTACGAAGGTTTATCGAAGGATTTTCGAAAATAGCAGCCCGATGACCCGACTCACAAGGAAGGGTGAGAAGTTTGTTTGGAATGAGAGGTGCGAACAAAGCTTCCAAGAACTTAAACAACGTTTAATCTCGGCCCGATTTTGACAATCCCAAATACTACGGATGAATTTGTAATCTATAGTGATGCCTCAAACAAGGGTTAGGGTGCGTTTTGATGCGAGAATGGTAAAGTGGTTGCTTATGCTTCAAGGCAACTAAAACGTCATGAGCTCAATTATCCTACACACGACTTGGAGTTAGCGTGATCGTGCACGCCTTAAAGATATGGCGTCATTATTTATACTGGGAAAATGCGATTTATACGGATCACCGAGTTTGAAGTATTTTTCACACAAAAAGAGTTGAACATGAGACAAAGAAGGTGGTTGGAACTTGTGAAAGATTATGATTATACGATCCATTATCATCCGGGTAAACCTAATGTTGTAGCAGACGCACTTAGTCGGATGAGCAGAGGAACAATTGCGAGTATGTTCACGGAGAGCGAAGAGGAACTTATTAGGGAATTTGCCAAGATGAAAATAGAGATTATAACCCCACCGAGAAGGACTGGCGGTACTAGCAGTATTGGTGGTCCAACCAACGTTACGATGTGACATCAAGGAAGCACAAATGAAGGATGAATTTTTGTGCAAAATAAGGAAAAAAACTTTAGCCGGAGAAGTTAAAGGTTTTGAAATAGCAGACGATGGTGCACTGGTGTATGAAGGGAGAATATGTGTACCTAAGAACGACGAATTAAGAAGAAAAATATTGGTAGAGGCCCATTGTACACCTTACACAGCACATCCAGGTGGGACAAAAATGTATCAAGATCTTAAAGGGGTTTTCTGGTGGAGAAATATGAAAGGGAGCATCGGAAAATTTGTGGAGAAGTGTTTGACGTGTCGAAAGTGAAAGCCGAACACCAACTGTAAGTCAAGCGGCTACGATAATCTAGAGGGGGGGTGAATAGATTATCTCCATCTTTTCGATTCGCCCTCTTTTTATAATCGAATGCTCAAATACAATAATAAAGGTGCGGAATGTAAACAACACACGCCGATTTAAAGAGGTTCAACCCACCTAGGGCCTAATCCTCTACCACCCCAAAGTATATCAGGGATGGATTTCAAAAGAAAAAGAATTTTATTAATTACCAAAATTAATACAAATTCAACTTACAACACCTTTGAAGAAAGCACCACACTCTTCTTCAACACCACCTTTGGAGATTACCACAATCTCACTTTGAAGATTACCACAAATCTTCGCGACACCTTGTGAAGATTACCACAATCTTCAACCTTGAAGAATACCAAATCCTTCAACACCTCAATAGGAAGATCACCACAATCTTCTTGCACCTATCACCTAGATCATCCAAGTGTGTTCTTACCACAAGAGCACTCACAAGGATATCTTGTGTTTGAATGATAACCAAAAATCAAGATTACAACTCAATTATGAATAATACAATTTGAGTGCAAAGTGTAATCAAGAATAGCATAGACCTCAAAGATGTGAAAGTGATAAGCTAGGCAAATTTTACAACAAGAATAATAACAATGAAAGACCAAGTGTTTGCTTGAAGTGTATCTTGTTGTGTTGTATCACAATTGTTGTATAGGTTGCTCCAAAACTTTCTCTATTTATAGGAGATGATTGATCAAGTATAGGCTCCTCTTGGGGATTGAAAATCTGAGAAAAATACAATTAAAATCAAGAATATAGTGTTAGAAATCAATCCCACAATTTAAGGAAATGTGTGTCTTTGTCAAACGGTCATTTTTTTCTTGTCAATACACGGGGTGACCGGTCGCATTGAAATAAGAGAAATAAGAACACTTTGAAAATTACAACATGGCGACGGTCGACGAGGCTTCGACCGGCCGACCCCCTGTCTCAACCGGTCCCCCTAGTCAAAAAAAACGAAGAGGTTTTGTTCTGTTTCAAAATGAAACTTGCAGTCATGGCCGTCGGCCATTGGGCGGCCGATCGGACCGGCCGACGCCCGAGCGGCCGGTCGACCTGCTTGTTTTTACTTCCGTCTCATTTTCTGTTTCTAAAAACATCTTCAGTACGGGTTGCCCTATAGGGCGTTGGCCGACCACGAGATAGAAATATTGTCCAATTTTTGTCGAAAATAAAACTCAAGAAATACTCAGAAAATTTAGTAAAAACATTTTAAACCAATCGGGAGTATTTAGACAACATTTAGAAATCTTGTTTTAGGAGTAAAAACCCATTGACATAAAATCATTAAAAGTGTTGTCCATTATTATCAAAAATAAACTTGAGGAAATACTCCGGAAAATATTAAAACCATTTTAGATCATTTAGGAGTATTTGGACAACCTTTAAAAACATTGTTTTGGTGACAAAATAAAATCATCAAAATTAAGATAAAAACATGTATCAAACAATCTCCTTTTTGATGATTACAAACCAAAACAATTTTTACACAAACTAAGAGAGCAATTTTAGAAATGATTTTCCGGTAAAAACATTTGACCGTTTGGAAGCAACCAAAATTTCCAAAAATATTAAAGCAACCAAGTAGGGAGTAAATATTTTCAATAATAAGCACAAGCTCCCCTATCAACAAGCATATCAAGAATAATGTAAAAGCAATTTTCCATAAGCTAAAAGCTTTAGCTTTTACAATATGTTCAAGAGCTTATAAGCTCTCCTCCATCACAAAACATCATTAAACAATTATATAAGTCCATCAAGCAACAATTGGACTAAAAACAAATCACAACTTATGGCTTTTATGAGCCATAGCTTATAACTTTTATGACAAGCTTTTATTAGCTTCTTTGAGCTAATGAGCCAATATCCTGTTTCTCCCCTTTGGAATCATCAAAAGAATGTTAGGATGGTGAAAACACCATACAATAATATCAAAGCGTGCAAAGGGACGGTTTAATAACCGTTTGAGCAATTAAAGCATAATAATCCAAGGAAAATGGGAGAATTGAAGCATAAGAGATCCATAAGCTCATTAGTTAGCTAAAAACACGATTTCAAAAAGATTTTAAGACATTTTGAAGCAAGAAAATCATGTATAAGTCGAAAGTTTCATTTGCAACATTTCATCGAACACCCATGCGCGTGAAAAATAAAAGAGGTTGAATATAACCTTTGTAAATGGTTCAAGCCAAAAATTTTCATATCATCAATCAACCTCATTCCAAAGCTCAAAAGATCATATGCAACATATGCAACATTTGTTCATCAAATAAGAAACTCAAAGTAGATTCTCAAGGGTTCAACCCGATTGAGATAAGCTAAGAATGATCAAGGCATTACAAATGCCAAAAATTAGAACATCTATCAAGTAATAAGTCATGCCTAAAACAAAATATGTATCAAATGTCAAATGTCCCAACATATCCAACTAAGCATAATGATCAAAGCATTAAGAGAAGCACTTTTACCATCAAGTACTTCATACCAATTATCAAACAATGCTTTAGAGTATTTTTACCATCAAATACTCCATCAAAGTCATGATCATCCACAAGTCATTATCAACTTGCAATTTTAACTCTTTTAAGAAAGACAAGCAAATATCATTAGTACAAATGAGTTTTACAAAAGTTTATCAAAATACAAAGCAACATTAATGAAAATGCTAGAAAGTAAAGGGGTGGGGACATCATTCCTCATCCGAGGAGAAGCAAGATCCGGAATAAAATCCTTGATAAATTTCTTCAATTTGCCGATAGACTTTTGCATTTTGGAGGTCTTTTGCTCCAAAGCCTCATATCTCGTCTCATGAAAAGCCCTCATCTCATCAAATTCGGCTTGAGTATACCTCCTGGCGGTTGAGCACCCAGTATTACCCTCCGGATTACTCGGTTCGCCCTCTTCCGCCAATCTTGCGGCCTCGACGTCATCAAAGTAGTCATTAGGATCGGAGGACTCTTGACCTCTTCCTCTAGCCATTTTGGTTGGTCGGATGTCCATATTATTGCGCATTATGACCATTTGGGAGATGTTATCAATGTCAAGTCATTTTGAAATACTTCCGAGTTACACTCCCGACGAAGGTAGTCCCGATTGAATAAGAAGTTTACAAATCCAATTTCCCATAACTAACTTCTTATTACCTTGAGTGATGGACTCAATTAGACATTGAATAAGTATGGCACCAAAGTTAAGTGGTTCCCTCCTAGCAATCTTATAAGTCAAAAAGTAATCCATGTTGCTAGGCATCTTTCCCAACTTACCACAAATGCAATATGAGACAATGACCGATAAAATACGATGCTCAAGTGTCATTGCCAACAAAGAATACTTTGGCCATACTCCCAAATACGTCTTAACTTCCTTCATTGACACCCCCAACAATTCATCATTCCAAGTCCCACAAGAAAAAATCCCAACCACCTTCTCTAACACGTAAAAGCAAGCAAATATCATTGGGAGTCCATCTAAAATGACGACCCTTTACAAGCGAATTAACGGCAATCGGCTTTCTTTCATTATCATATGCACCCACATATTAGCATAAAAATGTTGGATAATATCATCATACAAAACATAAGCATGCTCCCATAGATACATCCAACATTGCTCCTCAAAAATCCTCTAATAGTAGGATACTCATTTGTAAATGAACTAAAACGACACATTTTAGTCCGAGCAATAGATTTTCCTCCCATTCCGAATCCTCATAGTACCATTCGCATATTTATTGATGAAATTAAGAACATTGTGGGAATTAGGGCTTGAGTAACAAAGGATTTTTACCTTTCGCCCAACGGCATTTTGGGGCGAAATAGTTCGCGTAGCTCGGTAATTTGGCCCGAGAGAGAATGGAATTTTGAACATCATCACCTTCTTGAGCCACATTTCTTTGAGCGGCTCGAATATCCCTTTGTTCGGCTTCCTCTTGCCGATTTCTTGACGAACCCTCTCGCCCCTTCTACGCTTGGAGATGGGATTTCGACCAGTGGAATTCTTTGGGGAGCCATATATGTAAGATTCTTGTGAAAATAAGAAGATTAGCAACAAGAATCGTGAAAATGATGAAGAATTGAGAAAAATAAGAGAAGGGGGAAAGAAGTCGATAAGGGTTTGGAGGAGGATTTCACTTCTGTTTAGAAACGAAGAATAGAACGTTATAAGTTGTGAAATTGTCTGGGCGACGGTCGAGGTGGGGTGCGGCCGGTCGACATGCGAGCGGCCGTCGCCCCTGCTTTGACCGTCCCAAGTGCAATTTTTCTTTTCGAATTTTCCAAAATACGATTTTACACCCCAAAAGTTTTAAAACTTTGCAAAAAGATACTTTTGGACTATATCCAACAAATATGGATTTCGGGAAAACATATATTTGATAAAAATGAGACTTAGCGAGTAGTGCCCTTTTAAGAAAATATTTGCAAAATCATTTTGGGGCACTTAAGGGGTTAAAATGAAATATCTTGAAAGATATGAGCATAAGCATAATATCGAGTTCCAAGAGAAATACGAGTAAACATACCTCGATAGTTTAAGAAACTTGATGATGAAATAGCCAATGAGTATGAAATATGTATCCTACACAATTCTTAGACAACATTTGCATAGAAAATACAAGTGTAGGCAAGTAATAGGAGATATCAAAAAGAGCTTATGCTATAAGATTTCATAAGAGATAATAAGCCACATAAGTCTTAATAAAAAGCTCAAGAGTTTTAGAAAATCATGTAAGGTCTCTTTTAAAAATTTTGAAACTCATAAATATATAAGAGACCTATATTAAAAATAAATACTTGAAGACTCATTTTGCAATTAAGACACAATTAAAAACATACGTAGAATTAAAAATAAAATGCATATATAAATGGGGAGATACGGTTTACCAATTCGCCGTTTCCATGGGTTGTGTCTTTCCCATTCTTGATGATATCTTCCCTCGAGAAGTCACTTTGTTGATGATGACTTCTTTGATTACTCCATTTCAAGGTTGATTACCTTCCCATTGTTGATGGTTTCTTCTTCTTTGAAAATCATCTTGTTGATGATGTCTTTGCCATTTCCAAGAATTGTGTTCTTCCCATTTTTGATTATACGCTCTTCTTGGAAATTGGCTTTGTTGAGAGTAGTTTCTCCTTCTTTGATCAAATGAAACGTTTATTTGATGTTTTCTTGGTGGCATGAATTTTCTCCGATTATTACTTCACGGTACCTAATAACACATTATTTTGTGGTACCTCATGTGTTTAGGTCCTTTAGGATTAGCTTTGAGACTTTTAGGTCTCCAACAATAATTAGAGTTATTTCTAGCCGAGCAAGAATTAGCCGTATGACCCTTTTTGCCACAATAAAAATAAGTAATAATTCTAGGAGCATAATGACCAATATGCATAGAGACTTGATTCTTTTTCATGTGATTGGCACCCTTAGTCTTGTGATCAAGTTCTAGTTTCAATTACAACAATCAATAATATCATTGGTACTCAAGTCGGATTTAGATAAATCCTTTTCATGCAATTAATATCCTCAACGAGAGTACTATTTTCTTTTTCAAGGTTTCTAACCTTGTCAAGTGTGGTGGTGTGAGCACATGATAGTGATTCATATGAAGTAAATAAACTATCCTTATTATTTTTCAAAATATTGAATTCCTTTTTCAAATTTTTGTATTTAACAAGTAAGCTTTGGAGTTCATTTTGAAGTTCATCATAATCATTTTGTAAATCACTATAATCATTTTGAACGACAATATCATATGAAGTAGAGGGTTTAAGACATACCTCGTTTTCTTCATTTATGCCCATAAAACAATATTCAACTTCTTCATAGTTGGAAGTTGTAGGGAGGCTTGTTCCTTAGATTTGAGCTTGTATGACCTTGAGAAGTAGATGCTTTTATTTGACTCCTTTCATTTGCAAATACTCCATAGATGGCTTCTAATTTTTGCCATACTTCATGTGCCGACTTTATTCCTACAATATGTTCATATTCTAAATTAGTAATGAACAATACAAAATATTTAAAGCCTTACCATTTAAGGAGATGATTTTCTTCTCCTCATTATTGAGCTTATAGAAGCCTTTTGAGGTGTGTGGTGTATCTTTCATCGGAATGGATTCTCCGTTTATGACGGTGTTCCAAATGTCGAACCCGCAACCTTGTAAGTAGCATTCCATTCTTTCTTTCCAAAAATTAAAATTTTTGGAATCAAATAGTGGTGGCTTGGTGGTGGAAGTGCAGGATAGATGAGCTTCGTTTGTAGCGTCGATCGTTTCTCTTCACTCGCGATGTGAAACGAGCTTGCCAAAGAGTTTGGCTTTGATACCACTTGTAAGTCAAGCGCTACGATAATCTAGAGAGGGGTGAATAGATTATCTCCATCTTTTCGATTTCGCCCTCTTTTTATAATCGAATGCTCAAATATAATAATAAAGGTGCGGAATGTAAACAACACACGTCGATTTAAAGAGGTTCAACCCACCTAGGGCCTAATCCTCTACCACCCCAAAGATATCCGGGATGGATTTCAAAAAAAAAGAATTTTATTAATTACCAAAATTAATACAAATTCAACTTACAACACCTTGAAGAGCACCACACTCTTCTTCAACACTACCTTTGGAGATTACCACAATCTCACTTTGAAGATTACCACAATCTTCAACGGCACCTTGTGAAGATTACCACAATCTTCAACCTTGAAGAATACCAAATCCTTCAACACCTCAATAGGAAGATCACCACAATCTTCTTGCACCTATCACCTAGATCATCCAAGTGTGTTCTTACCACAAGAGCACTCACAAGGATATCTTGTGTTTGAATGATAACCAAAAATCAAGATTACAACTCAATTATGAATAATACAATTTGAGTGCAAAGTGTAATCAAGAATAGCCTAGACCTCAAAGATGTGAAAGTGATAAGCTAGGCAAATTTTACAACAAGAATAATAACAATGAAAGACCAAGTGTTTGCTTGAAGTGTATCTTGTTGTGTTGTATCACAATTGTTGTATAGGTTGCTCCAAAACTTTCTCTATTTATAGGAGATGATTGATCAAGCATAGGCTCCTCTTGGGGATTGAAAATCTACTGAGAAAAATACAATTAAAATCAAGAATATAGTGTTAGAAATCAATCCCACAATTTAAGGAAATGTGTCCGTCATCAAACGGTCATATTTTTTTTCGATACACACGGGGTGATTTGGTCGCATTTAAATAAGAGAAATAAGAACACTTTGAAAATTACAACATGGCGACGGTCGGCGTGAAGCCGAGCCGGTCGACCCCTGTCCTCAACCGGTCCCCCTAGTCAAAAACGAAGAGGTTTTGTTCGTTTCAAAATGAAACTTGCAGTGTCGGCCATCAGCGGCCGTCGGCCGACCGGATCGGCCGACGCTAGGCGACGGTCGACCGCTTGTTTTTACTTCCGTCTCATTTTTGTTTCTAAAAACATCTTCAGTCACGGGTTGCCCTATAGAGGCGGTAGGTCGACCAGAGGTAAATATTGTCAATTTTTGTCGAAAATAAAACTCAAGAAATACTCAGAAAATTTAGTAAAAACATTTTAAACCAATCGGGAGTATTTAGACAATATTTAGAAATCTTGTTTTAGGAGTAAAAACCCGTTGACATAAAATCATTAAAAGTGTTGTCCATTATTATCAAAAATAAACTTGAGGAAATACTCCAGGAAAATATTAAAACCATTTTAGATCATTTAGGAGTATTTGGACAACCTTTAAAAACATTGTTTTGGTGACAAAATAAAATCATCAAAATTAAGATAAAAACATGTATCAAACACCAACGACTACACGATTATTGAGACCACTTGATTCAGAGTGGAAATGGGAACACGTGAACATGAATTTTGTAGTAGGTTTCCGAGATCAAATCGTGGAAATCAAGCTATTTAGATTGTAGTAGATCGATTAACCAAGTCGGCCGCGACTACTCGCCAATCAAGATGACACATAGTCAGAACAATTGGCACAACTTTATATCAAGGAAATTGTAAGATTACATGGGTACCGTTTCTATAGTTTAGGATAGGATCCGAGATTCACATCAAAATTTTGGGGCGAGTCTACAAAAAGTGATGGGGACAAAATTAAATTTCAAGATTGACTTTCCAACCCCAAACAGGGCCGGACAATGAACGAACTATTCAAATCTTAGAAGATTTTCATCGAGGGGTTGCATTTTGGATTTTGATGATAATTGGGAGAAATACTTGCCTCTTGTGGAATTCTCTTACAACAACGGCTACAGGGACGACTATCGGAATGGCCCTTATGAAGCCCTATCGGAATGGCCCCTTGGTGAGAAGAAAGTGTTAGGTCCGAGGCTAGTCGAGCGGATGGTCAAGGTTATTGAAAGTCGGAGATAAAATAAAAGTAGTCCAAGACCGAGCGAAATCTTATGTTGATCAAAGAAGGAAGGACTGCAGATTTGAAACGGAGAGAAAGTTTTCCTAAAAGTTTCACCAAAGGAATAGTAAGATTTGGCAAGAAGGAAAAGCGAGACCTAGTTCATTGGGCCATTTGAAATTTTGGAGCGTGTCGGAGATGTAGCTTACAAAGATTGGCGTTACGGCCGAGCTAGACGATTCATAATGTATTTCATGTATCTATGTTGAGGAAGACGCCCACGATCCAAGCCACATAATCAATCATGAAGTATTGGAAGTCAACCGAGACGCATGACTTATGAAGAAAAACCGATGACTATCCTTGATACAAAGATACACAAGTTGAGAAACAAAGACATCGCCCTAGTCAAGATTGGTGGACTAGACATGGTCAAAAAGAAAAGCGGGGTGACTTATGGATTATATATTTTAACTCTACAAAGTATTCATTTAGACCAAAATCTCATATTGACTTTTATTTTCTTTCAATTAGCCCCAAAAACTAATTATATTTATAGTTAACTTTTACCTATTAAAAAGCCCCGGGCTATTTTATAAGTATAGTATTTAATTAGAAGTTACTATGTAATACCCCAATTTTTACCAAATTTGGGTTTTAGTATTTTTTGGACTTTTAGGATTTTAATTATCTGGCCCAATATAGAATCTCAGTCTTAGTCCTTTTATCAAGCTCAGTCTTAATAATATTAACAGGCCCATTTATAAACTTATATTTTTATTTTTATTTTCAAGAGCCCATATCCAATTTCTAGAAGATTTAAAATTCTCGAGAATTATTATTTTTATTTAAATTCGAAATTTGAATTTTATTTGCCCTTATCTTTACATATTATATCGGATAAAACCAAATCTTTTTCTAATGAAGGTTTATATCGAGATATCTCTAAACCCACGTTTCCTCTCAGCTATGAACTCCCACAATGCCACAACTCCCTCCTCAACCGCCATCCCACAATCCCACGTTACATAAGTATTTGATACCTCAAATAATTCCTCAAAACTCATCTTCACTTCAACTACAAATATACCTTCTCAAGAAACCAGAACAATTTCATATCCTCTCGCAATTCATCGTCCCTCTCAAAATTTCTTCACGTGCCGCCATTCAAGTTCAAAGCCTCCTCAAGGTAAGACACCAAGCAATTTTCTTGATATCTCAATTAACACCCCGAGTCACCTTTCGAATAATATCCACCCACCGTCAAAACCACCGTCCTGCTTTGCCAAAACCAGAAATTTCGAAAAACATCGGAAAAATATTTGAAACCCGAAAATATTCGAAACCCACCGGAAATAGTCGAAACCCATCGGAAATACCCGAAAGGAAATTTCCAAGCCCGAAACCCAAACCTCGCTGCCCAAATTCAGTCGCCGCCCCTCGTATTCAAAAAAAAAACAACTCGAGCCCAAATCGTTGCCTCCGCCTCGCCGCCACGCCGCCTCGTTGCTTTTCGCACGCAACTTGGTGTGGTGGTGTGAGAGATTGAGAGAGATGGGAGGAAGAGAGTGAGGCGAGACAGAGAGAGTGAGAGAGCGAGACCTAGAGAAAGAGCGGGAGACCGAGAGTTAGAGCGTGAGAGAACGTGAGATTTGTGAAGTTGAAACAATCTGAATCTTATTTTGAGAGGTGGGGTTTTATTGCTTTTGTTTAATTTAAATGTCCTGTTTTAACTATTAGTTGCATATTCATGATAAATATGTGTGTGATGTTGAGACTATTTGTACTTAATTATACGCGAGACTTTGAGACTATTCGTACTTAAATGTACATGAGACTTTGAGACTATTGGTACTTAATTGTACGCGATACTTTGAGACTATTCGTACTTAAATGTACATGAGACTTTGAGACTATTTGTACTTAACTGTACTTGAGACTATGATATTTTTCCGTGAAAGTTTGTGCTAACTGTTATGCATGCGTATTTAACTTGAACAATTGCTTCCCCACTGAGTTGACGATAACTCACCCCAATAATTTTACCCCTTTCAGGTTGAGGAGTCCGACGTGGCGCGTGGCGGGTGAATTGATCATGACAGTTGCTTTTGTCGAATTTTTATTAGTAGTAGAATTTCTTGAACAATGTTGGTCTTTTAATCTTTTTCGTATTTATAAAACATACGATTATCTTTGGTTTTATTTCAATTGATGGATGATGCGATTTTTATTTAAGTTAGTTATTTTATTCTAAAAAAATGGTTGACTCGCATCGTTTCTGTTAGATTCATAGTCATTTTGTGGATATTATTATGTGTAGTTGCATTTTTCAAAACTAGGGTGTTACATACTACTTAATCTCTAGGCCTAAATCATGTTAAATTTATATTGTAGGTGACGAAGAACCGTACAATTAGGACTTCTACTTTCGAGCTTTTTGTGCATCTACTTTATTTTGCTGATTGAAGTAGGGATTCTTATCACATTTTATGTGTATAATTCATTGCCTTTGTTAAATGCCTAAAACTGTTCAATTATGTGAATTACGCATTTTAAATGTTTACATGATATGCATAATTATGTGAATTATATGCTTTTGATTTGCTACATGATATGGTTAATTTTTATAAATGACATGGTTTTCATTACAATGTATGTTATGTATGTTTATACAATTGAAAAAAAAATATGGAATTCGTGCTACGGGAAAGAAAAATTTTTGGCCTCGTGCCACGGGAAAAGAAAATATGGCATTCTTGCTACGGGAAAGGAAAATTTTTGGCCTCGTGCAGGGAAAGGTTATGTGTTATTCGGCATGCCAATGGGAAAGGTTACGTGTTAATTTATGTAATTGTGCATTTTTCGTATTTAGCTTGGACAATCTTTATCCCTTCGAGTATGTGATTACTCACCCCTAAATTCAAACTCTTTTCGATTATGTGGACGGACGCTTGCAGGACGTGGGGAAATAATCAAGATTTCATTTTTAATTATTACAATTTCAAGAATGAAGATTTCATTTTCACTTATTTCAATTTCAAAAAAAAAAAAACAAGATTTTATTTTTAATTATTTCAACTTCAAGAACTATGAACTCGTTTTAAATTTCGAACAATTGTGATGTACTATTTCTTTTCATTTATTCAAAGTGTTTGATTGGGTTTTTAATTTATACCCTATATTTATTTCGTAAGACTTAAAGTATTCTCATTATCGCTTCCGCTAAACTTTTCATTTATCTATTTATATAAAAAAAATAATACGTATTTTCTTTAAAATTAGTAACACTATAAATGCACTTTAAAAGTGGGGCGTTACAGAAAAAGTATCAATTCCTTAAACGATAATGATCTGGGGTTGTCTTTCAAGATCTAACAAAGACAATTTTCTTTGAACATTTCATATGCGAAGACAATCAACTCGGTGAGGTAACCCATAGGAAGTAGAGCTCTCAATTTGGTCGGGCCGGGCCAGCCCTGAGATAGCCCGTCGGGCCAAATGGGAAATCGGCCGGGCCGGGCGACCCAGAATTTCTTCGGGACACTTGTTTGGTGAGCCCAACCCAACCCATGTATTAAAAATACACATGATTTCCTTCGGGCCAACCCAGTATTTCGGGCCTAATGGTTTGGGCCAAATAGGTCCAACTCTTTTCGAGCTTGTAAAATGCATTGACCCAATTTCTCGGTCTATTCTAGGACCGTCGGGCAGACTTTTTTTTTACAGCTCTAATAGGAAGAAAAGGATGACCAGTCGAATTCACATCAAAAGTTAATGACATTCTCTCATGTAAGATTTCTTTTGAAAAAGCCAATATTCAACATTGTTAATTATAGGTTGTTGTATATAGAGTGACTAATTGTAATGGTTTAAAAATAATAATTTGTGATGTTGAGAATAACTTAACAACATAACCACGAATGTTGTATGTAAATTTTTTTTTCCATAATTTGTAAATTATATCACATTAACATTTTTCATTGAAACTTGATAGATTTATCAATACAATTCTAGCAAGATATATTTAATTAACAATGTGAAATATTCATTTTTCTGCAATACAAGTTCAATATCAAAATATATATTTCACAATTTTTTGGAATATATATTATATATAATTATTTATAAAGAGATATAATGTGTGTGATGGAGATAATTAAAATAGTGATACATAAATAACCATTGAGTTGAAGATAAATATAAATGAACTGAATTTAATATTTAACTTTATAATTGTAAATATAAATTTAATAGATAAATTTATATTTTTATTTACTCTATATGAATATTATTATTAAATAAAATAATAAACACTAATTCCTGCTAATAATATTATATAATAAAATAATACTATTAAATAAAAATCCACGTGCAAGGCAAGGGCATTTTACCAGGAAACTGTAAAAGAGGTTAGCGAAAGAGGGATTGTTTTGGAATTTTGGAATTTACTCCTCCAAATTACAAAACAATTTACAGAAATTTACAGGTGACCAAAATCACTAGCCCTACTTCCAGTTTTGCTGCAAACCATATCCCTTTGCTACTACAAGACGATTGTGAGGTTGTCAAATCGAACCAAACCCAATATGATGGCGGCGAAGACGCTGCTTCTACGGCCCAACGCGGCGGCTCTATGTTTGGTGCGCAGCCGTCCCCCCACCCTTTCATTTTTGCGGCGGAGGTTTACGACGGCGACTACGAGCTACGACCTTTGGACTGGTCGGTCATTGTTTACGGGGAAACTTCCTATTCCTTGCATTGCTTGCCCGATCCGTCGGACTTTCAGCATCCGAGCAACAACTGACTCTGACAATTCGGCCTCCATCGAATCTCCTTTGATGGAATCAATGGAGAAGAAGGTTTGTCCCACTATATTCCATCTTAACTTTTAACTCTTACTCATCTTCATTTCTGCTATTATTAGATTTTTAAATTTCGTTTGCCTGATTAAATCGAGGTGAGGTTTTCTCATTTGGAAAGCAAATAAACCAGTTAGATTATTTTCTATTATTTTAATTAGGTTGCTTCTGGAATTTGGTGAAAGATGCTTGTAATAGGAATTCCAGTTACAGGACTCTCTATGATGGCCTTATAATTGGTATTATCTCCTTATGAGCGACCGACCTTAGATAAAAGAGTCTGCATTCCAGTTATGTTAATGATTATATAGCTTGTCTTAGAAAAAAATGTTTACATTCGATGTATTTGAATTAAAACGGGCTTCTCTTTGCATCTGGATAGAGATAAGAATCCAATGAGTTATAAGGTAAGGTCTGAGGTCACATGATGCATCACATCATAACTGGTTCTGAACCAATGCCAATTGATGATTGGCGTGGTCGATATGAGCAACATTTGGATAAACAAAACCATTCATTTTCCCTCTTTCATTAACAAAAAACAGCGGTCATGAAAATCCTGTACTAGTGATTTTTACGATGGGTTTTGCTTCTAAAAACTTCTTTTGCTTTTAGCTTGTGAGTTGTTAGAGTTCTTAACATATAAATGAGCTTATTTTGAGGGCCTGATTTTGATTAATTTACTTGGGCATTGATATTTATCCAACTTATGTTCTGATTCAAATAAAGTTTTGGTTTGATATAAGGAAATTTCAGTATCATGGCATATGGACAGAGATAATTTGAAATAAGGAATTTATTTAATGTTTCGTAGTGTCAATTCTGAAGAGACATAGTGAGTTTAACTACTGTATCAAATTGAAATTTGTACTTTAAAAGAATGAAAGAAAACCTTTGGATTATTGAGCTACATGTCCCTCCCAGTCCCAGCCCATCCACATGGCGGGTTCCGGAAAAGTTTTCCCCTCTAGAAGGAAAAGAAATTGCACATATGGACTTGTTGAACAACCATATCATGTGTTTTGGATTATCTTTAACTTTGTAGAAATGAAGTCTATGATGCAAAAGAGAATTTATTATGGAGAATGGATCATATATCCATGAGAAGAGGATAAGGTGTAGTTATCAAGAGCAAAATGCACTATTATTCATTGCGACCCATTATGAGCAAGAAACATCTTTGTGGTTATGCACTTACTAATATCTACTATTTTTTAATTTTCTAGTATGAGGCTTGATAATCTAAATGCTTTTAAAAATTTGTTGCCTTAGATCAAGGAACACTTAAGTGCAGAGTCGGTTATCGTGAAGGACGCTTATGGTGATGGCCGCCATGTTAGGTGAGGTTTCTCATTCATGTACAATAGGTTTCAATGCAGCTTATATACTGTTAGTAAAAGATATTGTTGTCTACCTTTTGATTTTATTCTATATGTGCAGCATAGAGGTTGTCTCTTCAGCTTTTGAGGGGCAATCTGCTGTGAATAGGCAGAGGATGGTTTACAAGGCAATATGGGAAGAACTTCAGGACAGAGTGCATGCTGTTGACCAGATGACTACGCGGACTCCTGCTGAAGTAGGATTAGGAAGTCATGAAGTGTATTGAAGACTCTAATCAACATACTTCTTGTATTCTGTTAGTTATCATACGACAAATGTGTCGTGCGATTTAGAGTGTTATTGTTAATAAAGAATCTGAACAGAGATTTTAATTTAAAACTCGAGAAAAATTTGCACTCCCAAACAAACTGAAGATTGGTTGATATTTGAAGAAAATTGAAGGGTCTGTTTGCTTGTTTTTGCTATCCGTTTTGCTATCCGTTTAATACAGTTCCCCCTCTCTCTCTAGCTATAGGAACCTCTAAAAACACTGTAAAGTTTTTAATGTACACACACTCAAAATACCTGAAAATACACAAAAAGAAACACTCAATATAAGTAGTGAGAATCATATAAGAAAGCTCTTTTTTTGGCAAAAGCAAAAGTTCAACAATCTCAAGGTTCTGAAGTAAGATACCAGAGAAGTGATCAACAGCCAAATGAATGAATAATACAAGCAATGCACTCTTCTCAAAAAAAAAAAAAAATACAAGCAATGCACTTAAGAATGTAGATCTTCTGAAAAATGAGGAAAAATTCACAAAGAAGTTCTTGTTGCACAAGAAGATGATAATGATGACATAGCTTAGATAACGAAGGTGTACAATTTCAAGGTGAGAACACTGGCTGAGTTTAGGTGGAATTGGAACAAATATCTTTATACTTGTGAAACTATAAATAGTGGGATTCCAAAGGAGCATCAATCAAACAAAGAAAGGATCTTAGAGATGAGGGCCAGAGTTGGAATTTTTTTTTTTTTTTTTTTTTGAGTGAAGTTGGAAAATAATTTGATGTCCTTTTGATCAAGAGTTATTCATTGTAATAGATTAGGACTTGTTCAATAGTTTACATTATGTTGTGAACGATTAAGTTATAAATGTAAAACAACTAATTGATTTGTTAATAAAATTCATCATTTTGCATCAAAGATCACTGCTTGTGATTTCGTTGTGTTATTTATTGTTGATTATTGATACTGTTGCATTTTCAATTATTTTTCCGTGTAAAAGTTTTGCGTTCATCATCAAAAGGGAAGGGGGATTGTTAGGATATTGCATAGATTTGATGATGAATTATTATATAATAGGCTAGAGACCCTTGGTCATTTGTAAAAGCTAAATTTCTAATTTGGTCTGTCGAGCTAGGTCAAGCATTGTAGTATAGAGAATTTCAGATGTTAGATTATTGGTGAAGATCAAGAATTCAAGACAACCAAGTGAAACTAGTTTGCAGCTAAGTTGTCCTTGCAACAAAGTTAAGTTGCAAACTCATTGTCGTTGCAAGTACCCCCAGTCGTTACTCAATTAACGACTGGGATTTTTAATACGTTAATATTAAAAATCCCAGTCGTTACAACGTATTAAAAATCCCAGTCGTTAATTGGAGTAACGACCGGGAAACCGATGTTGTTAAAAGAAAATAACATCGGTTAAAGTTATTTGTGACGCGGTCGTCGCGACAAATGTTATTGTGACAACAATATCGCCACAAATAAGTCGTTAGAAAAGATTTTCGCGGATGACGTCAAACTTATTTGTGGCGATAATATTGACACAAGTAATTTAAGATCTTTTGTGGCGACAATTGTCGTCACAAAAGTATTTCCCTGAAAGTTTATTTGTGACAACCTTGTAGTCACAACCCCCCACACAATTATT
Source organism: Rehmannia glutinosa (assembly GCA_016081115.2). Lineage (NCBI taxonomy): Eukaryota > Viridiplantae > Streptophyta > Magnoliopsida > Lamiales > Orobanchaceae > Rehmannia > Rehmannia glutinosa. The sequence continues at coordinate 152,874,802 of CM071926.1, forward strand.
ACTTGAAGTAACGATTGAGTTATAATTTTTAATTTTCTTTTGAATACGATCGTTGATGTGATCAACGACAAGTCATCAACAAAATCATTCAAGTAAGCCAAGTCAAGTCCGTCAATTGAATCTAGTTTGTTGAATCCAAGTCAGCTATGTCAGAAATATTCAGAATAGATTCGTTGCAAATCCCTCGGTTCGATGATGTTCTGGATAAATCCAAAGAGTGTCTTTTGATAAGAGGACACGTGACACACATTGAATAAATAATAAGTTATAGTGAATTTTATCCATTGGAGATAAGGGAAGAATGGACTATGGGAGGATTACTCCGATCACCAATATAATTGATGTATCTTTACTTGTTTTATTTACTGCATAGAACATACACTAGCACTACATAATTATCTATCACACAACATACTCAAACTGCACAAGTTATTTATAGCATAATGCTTATTCAAGTATAATTTAACTTTGGACCAAATTTTTAAAGTTAAAATCACTCAATCTACTTTTACTTCAGCAAACTCAATTCTACTAAATTTCCGCTGCACAAGTGACCTTTCAAACACTTAGCTACATCTATGAGTTCAGTTCACTGCTAAGTTAAGCATATTTTTAAAAGTCTATTCACTTAATTATAAACAATTTTATTAGAATCTATAGTCGTTATTAATTTAATTTTGATCAATTTTATTATAGTTTATTGTGGTTCATTCTCCTACAAAGGTTGGTGTTTCTATTCTCCTGTTTCTTTTGGTAAATTCAATGGTTTTACTATGAGGAATTCTTTTGTTGCGTTAGAGGTTGTGGCCGATTTTGGATATGGCCATGGACAACCAGGGTGACAAAGATAAGGCCGTGGATGTGATTGCTAGCTCAGCTATGGCTTCGCCTTTGAATCCTGCAATTCAACGGGAATGTTCGTTGGATACTTTGGATGCACATTCAGAATTTGATAACACCGCATTGAATACTGCATCTACGGTACCATCACCCTTCACGAGGGACATCTTGTCCACTTTTTCGATACCAAGAGGTACATCGCGGACGATTAAATACAAGTTGGCCAAGCCCATCCACCCTTTTTGTCGGGGCTATTCGGGATAAGTCGTTGGTGGCTTCTAAACAACAATTTCTTTGTGATGTCCACAAAGGCGACTCCTCCGATTCATAACATCACTATTTTGGATGATCTCAACTCGTAGATTCAAATCCTTAAAGCGTGGATGCTACTAGAAGGTGGGAGGACCATCTTGATGAAGTGGATTCATATGATAGTGAGGAATTTAGAGTGATCATTTAGTGCTTTTATTTATGCATTCTCGTATGGATATTTTGTTTTTAAGGGTACATTTTCTTTGTCAATGGTTGATTTTACCTTAATAGGTTTTAACGAGGCCCATACTTAAGTTATATTATCGGCTTGTGATCATAACTTTTTCTCTTTCTTTTATATATTTTTACTCTTATTTAAAAAATATAACCTTTCTTTTAAGGAATAAAAAATTATAATTTATTGTCATTATTAATTTAATTTGTTTCCCAAGTAGACTAACTCATTCTTGTATAGAAACAAGTTTTTTTGTCTCTAGTGGTTGAGGCAATATGTTGTAAGGGTGAATGAGCTAGGATTCGATCCTGAGTGTGTATGTCTCCCAAACCCCCCCATTAAACTAAAAAAAAAAAAACTCATTCTTGTACCAATTCAGTCATTTGAACAAAGACCGAGGGTCAAAAACGTCTTTCCCAATTCTCAAGTTCTAGAGGAATCGCAGTTAAAAAGAGTGACGGAAAGGAAAAACACCGAGAGTCCGAGACGAAGAAAAGGGGATTCTCTATTCCTTTTCTTTTTTCTTCTTATTCTGTCTTCTATAATGTCTCTCTCTCTCTCTCTCTCTCTCTCTCTCTCTATTGAGCTCATAAATATAATTTATAAATTAAATTTCTAAAATTTTCCATGAAAAAAACCTTGTGAAGTAGGGCAATTTTCTGTCCCAATTTAATTCCATTCCGTATTTCCTCTTTTTTTCTGGTGGATTGTTGAATTTTGATTTGATTGTATGAAAATAATTCTTCGGCGGGGATCGTAATCGGGTGGATCGGAAACCATGCTGTCGTTGCAGAGCGACCCGCGGCATTACAATCTGAATCTGCAGCAGTTACAACAACAGCAGCAGCAGCAGCAGCAGCAGGTCGCGAGGGTTCCGTACAATGTCTCCGCCGACCATCACCGGGAGGATTCATCCTTGGCCTTGGCCTCCACGAGTAACATCAACCCGGAGCTTTCCCGTGAAGGTTCGGATTTTTTTGTAGCTTTTTAAATTTGTTTTTCAGATTTTTTAGTTTTAGTATTTTTTTAATCAGAGAGATATTCTACTATTTTTTTTTTGGGTAAGGTGAGTGATTTTGCTATGTCGTTTTATTGTTTGATGAATTTATTTTGTGTGCTGCAAGACTTAGGGGTTTGAGCTCATTCGGTATATATATATATATATATATATATATAGCTTTTCTGGTATTTATGAGTCTCTTTATAGAACTTTATAATTTGGAATTTTATGCACTCTCGGGTAGTGATGATCTGACAATCTGGCTGGGGAAAATTCCTGTATGATGTTGATTTCTTCAACTTTTGGTTTCTCTTTTACTTTTTGTTTTTGTTTTAAAAAAACGATTCTAGGGCATGAAAAATTTTGGAAGCCACCTTTTTTGACAGATTTTATCTATTATTATGAAGCGTTTTAATTATTGAGTTTATTGTTAAGTTTGTTCAGACTTCATATTGATCTATCATTATATGATGAATTGTTGCGTCTGTGTAGTTGTAAGACACTGATGTTTGAGTTAATGGGTGAGCTGGATCCTTGGGTTTTGAATTCATGTTCTCTTTGATTTTGAAAATGAGCTATAGCTGTTTTAGTACGGAGGATGTGTTTCCCCAAGTTTGAGTTTTATTCGAAATGCCTGCATTGCCTCTCAGTCTAAAGACATTTCAAAATTCATAAGACCACTTAATTAAAAGAAGTTGGTATTTTCTCAACTGGATGTTCTTTACATTCAGACTGATTGTTAAATTAAAAATTGAACTCTATGGTGCTAGACAATAATGTAAATATTGGTAATTTAGGATCTGATTAGCGTTTTACACGATCTCCACTTGGTTTAAGACTAAAAGTTCATTGGTTTATGGATTCATTGATTTTAGTGTAAACCCATACCTAATTTCGTTTTTGTCTTGAACTTATGCACCACCTTTAAATTTCAATGTAACTAAACTTTTTATGACTCTATTATAATGATTAACAAATTTAAAATTGGTTACAGTTTCACTAAACTTTGTGTCAGGCATAACCTATTTTACTCTGAATGAGATTGCCTAAGGACTTTTATTCCTCAGGGCCCATATATTTCCAAACCACTTGCCACCTGTCCAGTCACATATGTTGGTCCTTTCTAAGTGGTTTTAGCTTTTATTGTAGGCTTCCTGACAAATTTTTGTTTGGATTCTATTTGTCTATTGGATTCAGGAGACCAGAATGATACTGATATTTAGACGAGATGATGCTAGGGTATTCAATCTATGGTGTTATTAGTTTGGGCTTTTATTTGAAACATAGCCTATTATGGCTGATATGGTGAGGATTTGGATAAGGATTCCTTATTTAATACAGCCGTTTGATGAATGAGGTGTGTTATTGCTGAGAAGGCAAACTAATATGGAAAAACAAACTTATGGAAAGTAATTGCTTTTATAATAGAAAAAAGTTTTTAACATGGATATGAATATTAAGGGTCGGATGAGATTTTGATCTAAGTATGTAATTTGAGTCTTGACATTGTTTTTACGATTGAGATAATCATAATCCTTTAAAATTTTACGTCCAAATTTGAAAAAAAAACGTAACAGCTGATTAAATTTCCACTTTTGTTTAGCTGATGTTTTCGAAATGCCATAATATTTTTGTCTTAGGTACCTTAAACAAAGACTGGGTACTATGTGTAGTCAATACTATGTTCTTTCTGCAAAAGGGTGCTTTACTTAGATAATTTATAGTCAAATGAAGAAAAACACCAACCTGTTTATTGTTCTGGAAAGCACTCTATTTGTGCTTGCTAGTGGATGAAGAATATCTAGCGACTATGCCAGCTCAAGTATCATAGTAAATCTGTGCTGAGATATTTGACAGCAGCTTCATTAAGCGACACAAATAGCATTGCTGTTTATATTTTTGCTAATTTATGATTATAGTATTATTTTTTTCCAGAGGTTTAATTTTTGTGATTACAATGATCAAAGGAAAAGATTTCTTGAGTTCTACCAAAACCAAAGGAATGTAGACGTCATTATTCCTCTTCTGAGGAATTTGTTAGGTTAAATTTCCTTATCCTAAGTTGGACCAAAAATAATAGTGAATTTGTAAGGGCTTGGGCAAATATCCCCATTTAGATGATATAAAATGTACTCTGAACGCCATTTTTTTTTTCTTCATTGGTGAAATAACTTATTGATGATGGTTGGAAGGGAAAGAGATCGGAAATACTGTCTTACTCCACATGGGATGTGGTGAAAGTGTTGATTGCAGTCAATTGATAGGTATAATCTTGGAAGCCAAATCATACCTAACTTGTTGAGGGTAAACATGATTTATTAATGGACTTTGTTTTTATTTCATGAACGATGTGGCTGATTCTTTGTGTAAGTTTTGAGCCTATGTGCTCTAGAATGATGAAAACAAATTCTGCTATATTTTGGTTTCTCTTCTTTTAAACAAACAGTTGATGCCAATATAAGTTCTGCTATACCACTATAAATTTAGTTGTTATCTTGGTGTAACATTTTCTTATGCCTTGTGATGCAGTTGATGAAGACATGCTGTTGAATCTTGCTCATCAAAATTACAAAGCTGGAAAGTATAAACAGGCACTAGAACAGAGCAAGGCTGTATATGAGAGAAATCCACGCCGCACTGATAACCTTCTTCTTTTGGGCGCAGTTTATTATCAGGTTACTCTTAAGTTACATGTTATATCTCATTCTGCCTACTGCTGCTGTCGCTGCGGCTGTTTCTTCTTCTTCTCTTCTTTTTTTCTTCTTCTACTCTTTATTATTATTATTATTATTATTATTATTATTATTTGATAAATTTGCACTTGGAGTTTGAATGCAAGCATTTGAAACTGAGCTTTGTGCTGTTTTGCTTTTTAGTTGCATGACTTTGATTTGTGCATTGCGAAGAATGAAGAAGCTCTTGAATTGATCCACAGTTTGCCGAGTGCTATGGAAATATGGCAAATGCTTGGAAGGTATTTTTTGTGATGTTTGTATCTTTCAAGATTTGTCTTAGTTTGGCAGTGAAAAAGCTGTCATGTAACATGTGTTGCTCCTTTTTTTCTGGCAGGAGAAAGGCAATATCGGCGTTGCCATTCGCTATTACTTGATTGCAATCGAGGTTTGTCTAACATTTTCTTTGAATTTGTAGCAATATGAGTTTATATTTTTACTTTTTCCACCCACTAGCAAGTGGAAAAGGAAATATATGAAAATCAACTACAGAGTCGTTTGCTTTTGAGAGATTAAACTTGAACCAATGTCCAAAGTATTGTTATTTGTGCATTCTATAGTCGCTCCAAAGTGCTGAAATTTTAAAGTTATGTTTTATTCAGCACACTGTATTTTCCAGTTTCACTGAGCCTTTACCTACGTTGGGGTTTTGGGAAGCGTTTGTTTGACTTGAATGGTGTTGTTGTTGGGACTTTAATAGATATGTTCTCTATTTCCGTTGTTGGGTGTTTTGGATTTAAATAGAAAATTTTATCTTTTGGTGTTGCATCCTTTCTAAGGTTACTTCACCACCATGTCTGGTTCATGACACTCGAAGGTCTTGTGCAATCTACTTTCACTGAAAGGACAAAATATCAGTCGAGAAATGAATTTATAATATGTTTAAGAATGGGGTCTTTCTAAAAATGGATCCTTGGAGATGTTGTGACTTCACAGATGATTGAAATCAATCATTTATTGCCTGTGATGGCTACTTGTAATGCTATACATGATTGAGAGATGATTTATGGGTGTGGCATAGGAACATAATCTGTGATAATCTCTTGAACAGTCTTAATAGCTTCTGAAATTCTACTTGTTTTGCTTTCGCTATCCAGAAAGGGTGCTGGTCTTAAGGCTGCAGTATGGTGAAAAGTTTTGTATTAGCTATTACTACTACCTAATTATCCACTGTCTTGATGATGTTGATGGAACATAGTATTGATGGAGTGGGTTCATTTTGAGAGTTCCTCCTTTGGATTTATTGGGTTTTCTGGATTGAGATTTTCTCAAGGGATCTTTTTTGGTGGTCTACCTTATCACTAAGTAAGTGAAGACCTTTGAATTCAGTTGTTCAATGGCAATTGGCATAAAATTCTCCCAGACGCCAGAAACTTTGCACTCACTTTATGGTAAATCATGAGTGTCAATTTACCAGAATGTACTAATCCCATTTACTTTAAAGTGTTCTTTTTGCATATTCGTTTTATCAAGAGGTTGCTGCTCTGCTGAGTATGATCATATTGTTCTTCCTGGGATAACTACTGATTAATCTTAAGGGTTTTCACATTTCTGTATAGTAGTGCTCTTAGGTTTCATGGTTCTGTCTCATGCATTGTTAGAAAAGGTTTCGTGGTTCTGTCTTATGCCTTGTTATTGTAACAGTATACATCTTAGTGTATCTAATGTGGTTGGCTGCCTATTAGCTATATTTATTCCTTCCAAACATAAGAAACGATATGAAAAGGCATTAAAGTCATAAAGTAGGTGGCTGAGGAAGCTCCATGAGAGCACATGTAATAGCCATTTACCAAATCTTGCATAAATAACGACATTTCTGCAAATTGCACTTGCAGCTTCGGCCTAATTTTGCTGATGCTTGGTCAAATTTAGCTAGTGCTTATATGCGGAAAAGAAGGCTAACTGAGGCTGCCCAATGTTGTCGTCAAGCTCTCGCTTTAAATCCTCGTTTGGTATATTTCAATTTGTGATTCTTGGAGTATGTCTCTCACTTTGTAGATTTTTCTCCTATCTATTTCAATTTATGTTTGTTTTAGGTTGATGCTCATAGTAACCTTGGAAATCTGATGAAAGCTCAAGGATTAGTGCAAGAGGTAAAGATAGCAAATGACCAATCTTCTTTAACTTGTTTACTATCCTAAATCTACTTGTTTTTGTGCCTAAATTGATGTTAACTTGTGATACTTATAAGCATGGTTTTTGGTAATGGTAAGCTTCTAGGTTCATATTTTATTTGTTCTGTGGTTAACGTTTCTGTTCATGTATATGCTAAAATTTTGCTCTAGTTTTAAATATGAAAACTGAACTGGTATCTATATTCTTTCTGAGATATTTATTCATTTTTTCTAAACAAGAAGTTGTCTCTTTTGAGATTCTCCGTTCATTACTACACACACTTGCTTTTCTTGGTGAAGTCTGTCAGCTGTGAGCCTGTGATATTAATTTTTGAAAGATTCTTAGCTATCTTTCCTTGCTCAGGCATACAATTGTTATTTGGACGCTCTTGGGATACAGCCCACTTTTGCAATTGCATGGTCTAATCTTGCTGGTCTTTTTATGGAGGCTGGTGATCTTAACAGGGCCTTGCAGTACTACAAGGTAGGAGTTGCCGATTTATTTTAGTTGGAATATAAGCTATTTAGAGCCTTGCTGGTGAAGTGATAGTCATTTGTTTTGCTTTATGTTAGGGTATGGTTGGTTGTATGATATTGTGAGCCCTTCTTCGTTGTTTGTGATATTTACAGGAAGCTGTCAAGTTGAAGCCAAACTTCTCGGATGCCTACTTGAATTTGGGAAATGTTTACAAGGTAAAGCTTATGCATTTGCTTATAAGGTTGCAAATGCAAGGACAAGAATCGGGAGAGACAAATATTCTTTGTGTTTCCAGGCCTTGGGAATGCCACAAGAGGCTATTGTATGTTATCAACGAGCGCTGCAGTCACGACCAGACAATGCTATGGCTTTCGGTGAGTGATTTTATGGGGAATGTTATCGTGGTATACATGCCAAACTGTTCTTCATTTGAGAAGTGGCATGCGTTTTTGAGAGGCACTATATTGTTCACCTATTTTTGTACTGCATGTGGCTGCAACTAACTATAACCTAAATGTAATATATAAGTTGACAATGTTTTTGCATTTTATTGGCATGTCTGGAATATCATTGGTGCAGGGGATCTTAACACTTTAAAGTTGTCAAGAAAAATAAAAATGGAGCTTTAAATTTCATGAGTTCTGTTTGGGGGTTTAGTAGGGAAGTTGTGCTTTGAATGGTTTAGATGCACAAATAAGGTGCCTGCTGGAGGTTGGAATGGCATGGCAATGATTGAAGTTGCTGTTCCTGTTCTTCTAATATTCATAATAGGTGAAAAGAAGAGGATAAGAGTGAAGAGAGAGGAAAGTTAAAGGTTCCATTGCTTACTAAAAATTTATAGTTCTCTCTTCTAAATGTATCATGACAGTGGAAATTCTACTTTCATCACTTGGGTTGCATAGGAAGTTTGAATCAACTAATGAGGTGCAACACTCATTGAGAGACCTACTTCAATCCTACCCATAAGAAAAACCTGAATAAAACTTGGTGACTTTTAAAATGTCAAATTGGTGTCATTGGTTTTTGAAAAACTACCTAAAAATGGGTGTCTTATTTAGGGATGGGAATTCGCCCGCCACGATCAAGACCCGCGCCGCCCCGCGACATGTGGCATGGCGGTTACGGGTATCACCCTGCGCCCCGTGGGTGCAGTTTTTATTTTTATTTTTTAAAATATATTTAATATATCTTATACATGCATATTATATAAGATAATATTGTTTTATGTATTTAATATTATATTTAACATATATAATCATAAATTTTATATATAATATGCATTTATAATACAAAATATAAAATTAAGAAACTATTAATAAAAATACAAGATAAAAATATTTAAAAATAATAATTTGTTTCCCAACACAGGGCGACCCGCTCCGTGACCTATCTTTGGTCGCCCGCCCCATTGCCATCCCTAGTCTTATTTCTCTTTTTGTCTTTCCTATATCTTATGTTGGTCTATCAATTTGAGCATGTATTAACCTATCAGTGTCATATAAGCATACATAATGGAAGTTACATAAAAATTCAACGCATTTATTTTTGTATATTTTCAAATAACTATGCACATGCATTGCTTGTGACACACACCCCTAATAGTACATGAATATCAGCTTCTATAAATTGATATCAAGCCATCTTCTCCTGTAGTAATCAGATGTTCGTTCTGTGTAGTTTGGATGATATAAAATGACTAAATTTTATATTTTTAATTTGTGAAATTGTTTTAAATTCCTTCATAATAATTTACCTCTTTTCATTGGCAAATTGTTTTGGAGTTTTTGATATTGTAAAGCAACTTTTGCAGGCAACTTGGCTAGCGTATACTATGAGCAGAGCAACCTTGATATGGCAATACTTAACTACAAGAGAGCTATTGCTTGTGACTCTGGATTCTTGGAGGCATACAATAACTTGGTTCGGATTACATTTCCACATAAAAGATTCAAGATGCTTTTCCTATTCTAAATAATTTTTTTTTCCTATTCTATTTTTGATGTACTTCTAATGCCAGGGTAATGCATTGAAGGATGCTGGAAGAGTAGAGGAAGCAATCCACTGCTACCGAGTTAGTTATTTTTCAATCTGATTGAAGTGCGTAATGTGTAATTGGTCTTTTGCATTTACTGATTCTCATATTTTTTGTTTATGAAGCAATGCCTGTCTCTGCAACCTAGTCATCCTCAAGCACTTACCAATCTTGGAAATATATATATGGAGTGGTATGTTTAACGTCAATGCGACTGAGTTGTGCTAATTTTTGTGTTTCTAGTAGTGGGCTTCTTTGTCACATTATTCTTTTGTGTTGTCTTCTTGGTGATAATGGAATATCTTTTAATTGTTTTTAGGAATTACATGAGTGCTGCAGCTCAATGCTACAAGACGACACTATCTGTTACAACAGGGCTTTCTGTACCTTTTAATAATTTAGCTATAATATACAAACAACAGGTATAATGCTGTTTCATTCTTCAAAATTCTTGGTCAGCAGCGTTGTTAAAACTTAAAAGAACTCAAAAGTAGTTTTGCATAACAAGGAACTGTTGCTTGATGTTAGTATTAATTGTTCACTCACTTTTTAACATGATGTATAAAAGCTGCAATTTTCTTTGATTCAATTGCAGGGTAATTATGCAGATGCAATATCTTGCTACAATGAGGTTCTCAGAATTGATCCATTGGCTGTTGATGGACTTGTCAACCGTGGCAACACTTACAAAGAAATTGGAAGAGTTAACGGAAGCAATTCAAGACTATCTGCATGCTATTGCCATCCGACCAACCATGGCTGAAGCTCATGCTAATTTGGCTTCAGCTTACAAGGACAGGTCCATTTTATGTCTTCTCGGTAGATAATTATAACTAGTTCTGAAGGACTAACACGTCACATCGTGAGTCAAATATGCTTTACATACCTTGGTCTGGCTAATGCTGTGATTTTGCTGAAGCAGCAATTAAAAGTTCTGAGCCAGCAATATATTGGTTTTACTATGATCAAACACAATTTGTTATTAGGAGATTTTAGACCTATATATATTTATGGTTGATTAATATGTTGCATGTTTACATACTTCTATTTGGCTACCTGCAGTGGTCATGTGGAAGCTGCAATTAAAAGCTATAAGCAAGCATTGGTATTGCGTCCAGATTTCCCAGAGGCAACTTGTAACCTTCTTCACACTTTGCAGGTGATTTTCTGTTTTCCACATTTTTGACTGATTTTGTTAATCAAAAGAAGTTTTCTATGTGGGAGTGGGGTGGTGTGAAGTTTATAGTGTCAATTAATTGTCCAAAAATTAGTTAACACTACATTCTTGAAAAAGTACAAATGGCAAAATTTTAACCAAATAAGTTATCGAAGGAGAAATGAGATGAAATTCCAAAACATCATCAAACTTGCATGGAAAATACTCTTCTAGTCATGTCCCATTACATGATTGATATTATAAAAAATTGTACATCTGTGTGTGGACTCTTCCACGATATTGATCCGTGTGTGGTTTGTTTTACAATGTATATTATATGAACATACACTATTTGTTAATTGCTCTTATGAATTGAATTGTTTGGCGTGGGACCTTTGCGTTGTTGCCAATTTGATTAAACTGATAATCATAGTTCTATTCTGGCAAGCAGAGAAACTCACAAACTTGCATGCGAAGTATTATTGCATTTGAAATTTGATGATTAGGATTCTTGAAACAAGTAATTTTAATGTTGATTGAATACTGGCTTGGATCATAAAGTGGAGTTTCTAATGTACATATACGCATCTCGTTACGTACTCAGAAGGAAAATAGAGAAATACAAATCATGAGGTATAATATTGGCCAATATTGACTTTACTGAATGAATCTCTATCAAGCTGAACTTTTGAGCAGATTCGGGTTGTTCAATTGGATGGTAGGGTTCTTGAACTGATGTTATGGTTAAAATTGATATTGACCATCACATCTTATTCATCTCTGCTTGGAAAGTGAAGAGAATGTTCGAGGATTGCACAGTGCACTTTGCGTTAGATTGGTTCAAACATTGCAAGTATGCGATGTCATATGTTTTATATCTGTGACCCTGAGATGGATATTGTGTTGTCATCACCTAAACTGTTTCCAGATGGACATGATCCTATTGTCCGCCTTTCAAGTAAAATTCACGTCTATATAAACAGATGAGAAATTTAATAATGGATTTTTGTAACTCAAGGAGGAATTATGGTAAAGATTTACTTACCGTAATAATTGTAGTCTAAAAGTGAATGAAAAAGAAAGTTTTTAAGTTACCAAGTAGATTGCCAGATGAAATGATTTTTTGTTTAGTTATTAGAACTGCATTGTGCAGGTTCGAGACGATCAATTTGGTTTTATGTGTTGATCAGGACAATGAGCTTGTTTTTACATTATCTTTTGATGGCTTCTGCATATACTGCATTACATTTGAATTGTTATAGTTGGCCTGTGTTCCAAAGTACCAGGCGGCTCTCACAGTTTGCTATTTAATTCTGGTTAACATTGAAACAGCTGTTGGATTTCCTTGGTGGGTGAATTTATGGCTTGTGGTACATTACATTATGATATGAAAGGAACAAATAATCATAATTGTGTGATGTTATTCATTTGATTCTCTGTATTTAAGTAGATGGGCTTTCTTTAATGTGATTGTCTTGTCCAATGGCATTTACCTCAGTGCGTTGCGATTGGGATGATCGGGAGAAGATGTTTCTTGAAGTTGAAGGCATACTTAGGAGACAGATTAAGGTTTGCCAAAAATCTGCTTCTGCAAACTCACTAACCCATCTCATTCTGGCCACCAAAAAGAGTCCTTCCTTCATCGGTTCAATAATAGCCATGAGTTGTTCTTGTTTATCCTTATCAGATATAAGTGGCATTTGAGTCTAACTTTTTATTTATTGTAGATGTCAGTTATTCCAAGCGTAACCTTTCCATGCAATAGCTTATCCGCTTTTTGACCCCATGCTCGCACTAGAGATCAGGTAAGAGACTTTGCTATTTACTTTCTTGTGTTTATCCAATTTCCGTATTAAATTTCCTAATAAGTTGCTTTAAATATGTGCAGTTGGAAATATGCTGCACACTGTTCGGTTGTGGCATCCCGTTATTCGCTTCCTCCTTTTAATCCATCCCCTCCTCCACTACCTCTAAGGAGTGGGGGCAGGAATGTCCGGTTAAGAATCGGGTAAGTTTATTGAAGGTTTTTCAGGATTGCTCTTCAGAACGACTTTCTCTCTTTCCGTGGACCAAAAGTGAGATATCTGTTTATTATGTTCCGTCTCTCTCAGATCGTGGCAGTGACTTGGTAACCACCCTTTGTCTCACCTCATGGGTTCAGTATTTGGCATGCATGACCGAGCAAATGTTGAGGTTAGTGTGTTTTATGTGTATTTGAATTGTTAAACTTTTTCTGATTTTCATTCTTGATAGTGTTATAAGATTGCTGTTCTCCTTGCAGGTTTTCTGCTATGCATTAAGCCCAAATGATGGCACTAGTGGAGGCTAATCCAATCAGAAGCGGGCACTTTATTGATGTGTCATCTATGGGCGTCTGATATGATTGCAAAGATGATCAATGAGGATCAGATACAAATTCTTGTCAACCTTAATGGATATACTAAGGTATAAAAATGTTATGATTGTTCATTTTTCTGGTTTGTTCATCATTTAATTTGCTTGGTTTCTGCTTCTTGCTAATTGTGAATTTGATTATAAAAGAATGGCTGTGGTTCTATCTGCGTTATTGCAGGGGCAAGAAATGAAATATTTGCCATGCAGCCTGCTCTATTCAGGTTTCCTATATGGGATTTCCTGGGACCACAGGAGGCGAGCTACATACATTATTTGGTCTCTGATGAGGTGTATTATTTATCTATTGTGCGTAATTTGTTTTACTTGTGTTATTTTTATCTGCCTCTTCCCCTAGCATCAGAGTGCTTTTACTGTTTTTGGACAACCCTGTTTCCATAGTTTTAGGCTGCTTCCATTTAACTGTTTTTCCAACTTCTCTTGCAGTTTGTCTCACCTTTGTCTTACTCCATATATATTCTGAAGATCGTCCATGTACCTCATTGCTACTTTAGAATGATTATAAACAGGTAAACATTGAGAATTTGACTTTTTTTTTTGAAAATTTTGAATATTAGTTTATGCTGACTGGCCACCGTATTTTTGCATGTCTTTAAGAAAAATCTTGATGTACTGGATCAAAGTACCAACCCAAAGCGGTCGGACTACGGACTGCCTGAGACAAATTTATATTTGCTTGTTTCAATCAACTTTACAAAGATGGACCTGAGATTTTCACGACCTGGTAAATATTGTTTAAATTAAAATAGGGCAATTGATATGTTGCAAATATTGTAATGCTTAGGGAATTGTCTTGAATATGTGCACAGGTGCAATATTCTTAGCGTGTCCCGAATAGTGCATTTTGGCTTTTAGATTTCGGCCGCAGGCGAGATGAGGCTTCGTGCACGTATGTCATTCATCTATGCCTGGCATCATATAAAAGACTTCTCTTCTTTACTGAAAAATGCCAAAAATGTAGCTTCTGGAGGACATTGACTGAATGTGTTTTTTGTCCAGGTGCTGCTGCCCAGGCGTGCAATCAGACCAAATAATTTCACAGATGTTGCTATGAAACAGGAGCATCAGACGCAGCTCATTAACGGACCTATTTCTTGACACGTATGTATTTCCTGAGCTTATTTGTATAAGCATAGCATAAACCATTTGATGCAGTGAGTATTCGATGAATTTTCATTAATTATTTTTTCCTGGCTTCCTGTTGAGTAGCCACTTTGCAATGCACACACTACTGGGACGGATGTTCTCTGGTAGTCTACCAATGATTACTCTTCTCCTCTTGAGAAAATGGCTACGAGAGTTGCTGGTTCACTATGTTTGGCTACAGGAGTTGGTGAAGAGATGATTGTTCATAGGTAAGTGTTTCAACTTTTCACCAGCTTATGAGGTGCTAATCATTTCTTGGGAGAGCATCTTCATAGCGCATTGCTATCAAGTTTCTCTTTTCTTCTTTGTGCTCCCTACCCTCCTCTCTTTGTTGCTGTGTTATGGGTTAAGGGTAGTAGGTGAATACCAATTTTTCACCTCGACACTCTCAGTCAATATTGAGAGACTCAATCATTTAGGCTGCGACTGCTTGTAAATTTTTTCCAAAAATTTTCATTGAGCGAAATTTTGTGGATGTGTGTTTTTGTGGAAAAAATGGTTTTTTTTTAAAAAGAAAATCTCCCATTTCTCTCGAAAATTAAAATAACTCACTTCTCTCTCTCTCTCTCTCACACACACACACACACACACACACTCTTCTCAATACTCAAGTCTCAACTATACTATTTATTTCTCTCTTCTCCTATTCATAAATAATTTCGATAATTTTTTTGATTTATCACTATTTTTCTCTTAATCTTGATAACAAACGGTATAAAATGAGATCTATATTGCTTATTTTTTGTTCAATTTTTTATTTTTATTCAATTTTCATGTATTATATTGTAACTATTATTTCCATCTACGAACAATCAAAATCTCTAAAAGATTCTCAATCACATCAATACATCATTATCTTTTCATACACATCGAACTTTCATTATGTACAAAAATTCATCACTATTCACTCATAAAATGAAAGTGGACAGAATGGAAGGACAATCAATCACAACCTTATGTTTTGTTTGCAGAATGGATAATTACAAAAACTATCCCCCGGAGGTTTGTTATTGTTACACTTTTTACCCTCTTCATAAGGAAAAACATTTCAAGCACCCCCTTACATTTGTAAAAATAAAAATATTGTTAAATTAACCAAAACCTCAGGGATAGTTCTTGTAATTATCCTTTCGCAGAATCATTTTAGTAATTAGTTATCACACTTCATAAGGATGTACCAAATTATACGTTTCCTATGTGTCCCAACTCCCATAGCACTTGCCATTGGCATGAATATATTGCCTTCCCTATGAATGCCTGTTTTTGTGTGCCTGTGTTTTTGGGGTTGGGTGGTTGTTGTTCAAAACCATCAGAAGGTTTAGCTTATCTACTAAATAATTGGTTGGACCTATGCCTTTTTAGATGGTGGCCACTTGGTACTCATTTGCCTTTAATTTTTATATTCTCGGTATCTCATCTGCCTCATCTTTGGCTGCACAGCATGAAAGAGTACGAAGAAGGCAGTTTCTTTGGCGATAATTGCAAATCTCCAAGATCTTACCAACAGATTGAAGGCTGCACGTTTAACTTGCCCACTATTTGACACTGCACGCTGGGTTAGTAATGACCATCCATATTTCAGTGTATTTTTCATTGGCATTTTATACACATTGCTATTAAGGATCTTATCTTACGTGTTTCCTTGTGCTGCTTTTATCAGTCCATACAATATAAGACATTTCCTTGTGCTGCTTTTATCACGCCCATACGATATAAACGTTGAGGGGGGATTTATTGACTTTTTTTCAGGAGGGAATTTGGAGCCGTGCTTACTTCAAGATGTGGAATTTACCTTTCTCTCAACACCTCAGCCATTCAAAAGTTGCTGAGAACAACTTGGAATTCCCATGATCGGTAGATGTATAGGAAAAGAAACGGGTTGTAGATAAACAAAGAGATTGTGAGGATATCATTCAGAGAAGGTCTGAGCTGGGTCTCCATGAGACTTTAGAGTGTACTGAACTAAATATGAACTTTCAAGTGTTTGTCACTGCATTTTAATGAAAGGGAAAATGGCTGTCATATCGCATTTTGTGTTGCTTGGCAAGTAGGGTGTTGGGATATGGTTTCTAGGGGTTTGGATCCTTTCTTAAAATACCTTGCGTTCTTTGGGGCCCTGGTATTCCATGCTGTGCAGATATCCGCATCTATCTCTATATTTAAAAATGCGTCTAGTGAATCTCAAAATTGTGCAAAACAACAATCGCGAGAAGCACCCCGAATAAGATGCTATTATCGTTACTGGAGAATATTTATCAAAGAAATCATACCGTTCTCTTTGTTTAAAGCCTTTGGCTGCATATTCGGGTATACTTATCAGTAGTTTCATTTTGTTTTATACTTCTTCTATAAGTTTCATTTTATATCCTAAAGGTTTATGACCAGCAAGAGTCAACCAACTCTCACATGGTTTTGTAGAATGAATTTGATTTCACTATTGAAAGCTTCTTCCTGTGAGCGAAATATACGGACTACTTAGGGGATTCTTTTTATTCGAAGTTTGACTCACTCATCTAAAATAAATATTGAAGTTAGGTCCAAAGATTTAGCCGTTTAGACTTTTAGTACGTCTCGGTTAGCGATCTTGGTGTTAAACGACGTGCGAGTTTTAAGTGAATTATTTTATTAAAGTACTCATTTATTTTTCTTTGCAGGGTAGATATCTTCAAAGAATACTAGATTCCTTCATTCGGACTTATGATACTCTTAGTCATTTCGGATTACGACTTGTGTATGCATTTTTTTGTTGTATGCATATTCCCACGATGTCACGATCGGTGTATTTGATCAGTTTTAACTTTTTGGTTCGGTATTGTTCTTTAGTCAAACACCCACACAATTTAAGGTATTTATAAGAAGGATTGCGATACCTCTACAACTCAGAAAGAGTCCACATCTTTCTCTTTAAGTGGTATTTTATTCAATTTGTGGTTGACTATTAAGATAACTTTTCCCACATTTTCGCATATTTTCAACACCGCATTATCCCAAAATTTACATAACTTCATTAGCATTAACTGCTTTCTTTCTTCTTTTTCGTTAGAACCTCCAACAAATTTTTGCTTAGACCCTTGTTCCAACGCTGGTGGTTTTGATGTTGTCACACTTTAGAGCATCCTCGGACCTCACTGGCGATGAGTCTACTTCTAGGTTGTACCTTAAACCTCCGATTGGTTACGTAAGGTCTGGCTTTTTCGTCCACGGTGTTGTTTTGCCTTAGGCTACGGTGTTACAATGCTTTTTGGCAATACCTTCAGGTGACGGATGCAGCCCTAAGGATTTTCTGATGAAAAGTCGTGACGTAAAGTGTGGTCACCCCCCCCTGATCACCGATTAGTTCAACTTCTTAAAAATGTTCCAATATTGTTTACCTAGTCTTCGCGAGACTTTCTTTAGATTCGGACATTCGATTGCATTCTTCAATCATCATTGATTAACTGTCCATCTAATCATGATTTGCTTTGCACAACGACTTTGGAAATTTATATAATCTTTCCAACATGGTAATAACTTTAAACTAAGCTAGCCATTTAGAAAGTTTCATTTAGATGACATTCCACAAGTATCATCACGCAGATCGATTCTGAAACTTTTTAAACCAGTTCAAACATGGTTTTGGATTTTGGAATTATCCATTTTGCAATCCAAAACCGAGAAATAACGAACTTTTTGTAAATCGATCCTCATTTCGTATTTTTTTAAAACCCTAAACTTTTTGTTTGACAACTTCACAATTCATATCAAAGCACACATTATATCTATCTATCTATATCTATTCTATCTTAAAGTATTTATTCTTTCAACTATAACTCTTGAAATATTTTAAATTTTCAAATAATATTAGCTTTATATTAAACTAGATTTGAGAAAGCTTTCTAACCATATGTGATAAGCATATATAAGGATTTCATATGAGAAAATTTTAACATTAAAGTTCAACAACATGTAAAATTTAGAATTTATGTTTTCCTACGGAGTTTTTTTGTTATTTATTTAATATTTTTGTTTAGTATATGAGGAGATATTCATTATAGCCAAAAATATTGAGGAATCTGAAAATATATTTTTAATCATAACAGAATACTTTAAATTTTTATAAAATCAATTTCAAAATTTAAATGAGGTTTGAAATCTTGTTATATGTTAACGTATACACGAGTCGTTATAGAAGAAACTTTTAGCTATTTAACATTTTAGTATGATGCAAATTGTATATTTCTTATATTCTTTTGGTGCTATAATTAAATATGTTTATTATATTTATCAAGAAAAATATCAAATTACAATATACTGCGATAAAAAACTAAAATAAAAATATTTTAGGTGGTTTTGATTTTAAATAAAAATAGAGAAAATACATAATTGCTTTATGGTCGAAAAATTCTTCCTCAATTAGTAATATACAATTTAAAATTCATTTATTTGATGGTCATAAAGAATAATATTGGTTAATAGAGTTTATTTATTTTTATTGTACTTGGCATATATTTTATTAATTAGGCCACTGTGAAAATAAAAAGACAAACAAAAGAAATAAGATTACATGGAAAAAAGCAAACAAAGTTAACCAAAACAAGTTTGTTGCAAATGTTACTAATTTTAATTGAATTATATGTGTTAATATGACTTTTATTTAATTTTGTATATAACATGAGTAAGTTAGCCTTCACGATATTTTTAATATATTAGCTTCAACTTTTATTTATTTTATATCCTGAGAATTTAACAAATGCAAAAAGCTTTAAAAGTTGTATATATATAAATTTATAAAAAAGAAGACAAATTAATAAAAAAATCCATATTTATTAAAAATTATACATTAGTGATAAATTTGAATGCTTGAAAGTTACACCCTTAAAATTATAAGTTATAATAAAAACATATACCAAAATATTTAAATTTTTTAAGAAATGGTGTGAAAGAGAATATGAGCTAAAATTGAGTTAGTTAAAAAGATCATATTTACATGTAAAAGAATAACAATAAACTCATTTAATTATGTAACAACTTGATCATTAAGAAAGCAATTATGCTATTAGTTCAAATACTAATATAACATCTATAAAACTAAGTAACTAATGTTCACAACAAATAAGATAGTGAAAACTAAGAATAAAAAATTTAAAAAAGAATGTTATATTTGACATTAATGAGTTTAGATTGATCTAAATAATTTAGAGGGTTAATCTCACATATATAGATAGTTTAGATTAAGTGTCATACTGTGAATTCTAAAGAAAATTTAAATGGCTTCTTTGGTATAATACATGAAATTTGATATTTTCATAAACTCTAGTTCATTTTAAAAGTTCACCTTATGCCTTTGTAAAGTATCTTTAAGACAAAGACAATTATTATAAAATTTGAAGAATTATAATTTATACAAAATCAAATATTAGAAAAACTTGAAAACAAGAATCGAAATGGAAAGTCAATGATGATATGAATAGGTAAAAATAAATAACAACCAAAACTTATTTAATATGAAATAGTTTGATATTTATGTGTGCCAACATGCAACTTAAATCAGAAGCATAAC